>JBBPBX010006547.1:0-28226 GCA_038048925.1 Garcialebias charrua | reverse complement strand
TGGGCGGTGTCTGAGAGGAGGGGAGAGGGTGTTTTTCAGTGCGCAACACTGCAAAGGAGAGACAATGTTTGGAGAGGAGGAGAGAAGGACTCAGCTACATACCTCAGAGCATAAATGTGACCATCCTTTCCCTCCGTCCTCACCCCCCCCCCACCCCGCCTCCTCCAGATACGCCTCTCCTGCTCCTCCCAGCCTGGGCAGGAGCATGTGAGCGAGATGGTGCATGCACTGCAGCTGGAACATCCACTCTACACACCGGGTCCACCGGACCAAGGGGAACGTCTCCTCTCACTGTATTTTTAATAAACAAAATAGAAATGCACAATAACTTTGGACTTTTAGGGGCAGAGATTTGAGTTTCCGGATCCAAACAAACAGTTGCCAGAACACACCCAGTCAAAATGAAAAAGTTCCCAGATATTGTTCCAGCAGGATCCAGCTCCAATTAACCCCTGAATCTAGGTAACTGAGAGCTTTGTAGGTCAGAAGTAAGATTTTGAATTCAATTCTTGACTTGACAGGGAGCCAATGGAGAGAAGCGAAAACTGGAGAGATATGATCTCTCCCACTAACTCCAGTTAAGACTCTGGCAGCAGCATTTTGGATTAACTGAAGACATTTTAAAGAAGTATTTGAACACCCAGATAACAAACCGTTGCAATAGTCCAGTCTAGACGTGACAACTGCATGAACCATTTTTTCTACATCATTTTTAGACAAGATGTTTCTAATTTTAGCAATATTTAACAGTTGGAAGAAGGCAATTCTAGTAACGGTTTTAATGTGGGGGATAAAAGATGTCCTGGTCAAAAATAACACCAAGATTTTCAACATTAGAGCTGGAGGCCAGATGAATGTAATTCAAGGAGGGCAAAAGACTGAAAATTTTATTCCTAAAATGCTCAGGTCCCAAAACCAAAACACCAGTTTTGTCTGTATTCAAAAGTACACAGATAAAATTAAGAACACACAGAATACAAGAATACCATAATAATATTTTTTTCATTCACTTATTAGCTCCTCAAAGTACCCATTCCATCTTCCCGTCACACTCTCCTCACTTGTTAGAACATTACCATTACTATCTTTAACAAGCCTAACTTGCTGCACATCCTTTCCAGCCTGATCCCTCTGTCTCGCCAGTTGGTACAAATCATTCTCGCCCTATTTAGTGTCCAGTCTACAATACAACTTATCATACATCTTCTGCATAGCATTAGCTACCTCCCTCTTTACTCAACGTCCCATCTCCTTATATTCCTGTCTCCTCTCTTCAGTCCTCTCACTATTTCTTCTTGGCTAACCTCTTTCTTTGAATAGCTTCCTGCACTTCACTATTCCACCACCAGGTTTCCTTATCATCCACTCTATGTCCAGATGACACACCAAGTACCTTCTTACCTGTCTCTCTAATTACTGTTGCTGTAGTAGTCCAGTCATGTGGAAGCTCTTTCTTACCACCCAGAGCCTTTAACAGCTCATCTCTGAATGTCTCACAACATTCTTCCTTCTTTAGATTCCACCATTTGGTCTTCTTCTCTAGTTTTACTCTTTTTCTCTTCTTCACAACAACAGTCATTCTACACACAACCATCCGATTATGTCTGGCCACGCTCTCCCCTGCCACAACCTTTTAGTCCCTGATCTCCCTCAGGTTTCCTCTTCTACACAGAATGTAGTCGACCTTCTTTTACACAATGTAAGTCCTTACCACTTGAACATCTTGCACCAAAAACATTAAAGTTTAATTGCATTCCCTGTTAAACTCCAGCCCCAAAGAACACTCAACTGGAAAACTGCAAACCTTCAAAAATTAAACAATTGCCGGACATAATAATATAATAATAATAAAAATGTGTCATGTGTTGTCATCATTGTATGTTCCCATACAATGGCAAAATTGGCTCTCTGCATTTAACCCATCCACCACAAGGTGGAGCAGTGGGCAGCTGTGGAAAGTGACTGGGAAACACCTGGGGATGAGGTGTCTTGCTCAGAGACATCACAAGATGTGCAATGACTGTGGATCGAACCCAAGACCTTCGGGTCGCATGTTTGATAATAGATAATATTTGTAAAAAAACAACAACAACAACAACTGAAAACGAATTGTTTTAAACGTCTTGTAAAGCAACCATAGAAGAAACTGAAAGTGTCTACAGTGTTTGTTAGATTTCTACATAAAAAGAAAAACATTTTGTTTTTCTAATGTAGCTGTAAACATAGAACTAGAGAGAAAAAAATCCCTCAAAAACAAAGACAATCCTTTCCCCAAAAAAATTATAGCACTAAAAAAACTACAGTAAAAGTTGAACAGTATAATAGTGCTGTTTCAGGATGGATGGTTCACGAAGAAGAATAGTCATCTCTTTGAGCATTGGTGCTTTTGTTAGAGAATTTTTCAATAGTTATTTTTAGCATCTAATTTGCAGCCTTCGTCATTTAATGTCTGTTGAAATGCAACTTCTACCTCAAAGTGAGAAAGGCGAAGTTGGCTCTGGCTCACCAGGGAAATTAGCACAAATGCTCAAGCAGAAAATAGGCTTTCCCTCCAAACCTTTTGTCCTTGTGTATACAATTGTGCTGAAGTTTGTTGGTTAAAAATTTGAAAACCAACACAAGCAACCAATATGTAAGCAATATCTAATTCTATTTTACTGTATACTGGAGAAATTCCAATTGGCATTTTTTTTCTGAGTTGGTAAACATCAATGTACCCTGCAGCTACACATTTGGGCTTGTGGCGGTGTCTCTTGTTGACTTTGCCTTGCAGCAGGGTGCCATCTGGCTCCAAAAGGAGAAACCACTGAAGCAGTAAGGAGTATAAGGACACCAAAGAGATGAATAATTCAAAAGTAAAAAGAAAAAGTGAGAGAATGAAACACAGACAGATTCTAGCAATAAGTAGATCTGGAGAAAAAGGGTGCTGGGACTGTAAAGGGCAGCTTTTCAGATAAGCCCCTGATGGAAACTTTCACAACTGCTGAAAACAAAGAGAAAAAGAAAAGTAGAGATTGTAATTATGCTGCACGCTGCAAGCATATCCCCCCCCCCCCACAAAAAAAATATATAAAAAACGTACTGAAGCCGAAACACTTCTGATGTATGAAAATCAATAACAATTGCTGTCTCTAACTGCATGAGAAAGTAGGGCCATATATTATTTTACCGTAGAGAAATTGGAATACATTTGTCAGGGGGCAAAGAGGTTTACAAATGTAAATGGGTATTTTTTTCTGTTATGTTTGATATGGAGCTAAATAACAATCTGCAAAACTACCGGTACAGTATTTACTATTATGACACAACTTCTGTAATAACCCCAGAGTTTAAGTTTTGTTTAAATTATTCCATCTCTGGAGCCTTGTAACTTGATGGATTGCTTGAAACAGAAACATCATCATGAAGCTTGTGCACCACAGCAAAACAGACAGAAACCATCACAGCTAATGAGGAAAACTCAGACTGTTTCTTCCAGCTATTTAACAGTTAAAAATGGTGTACCACAAGGCTCAGTTTTAGGACCAACCCTCTTTACAATCTACATAGATAATGTAGGTCAGAGCATCCCTGATGCATCCTTACATTTCTATGCTGATGATACAGTTGTTTACTGCCGAGCTAAAACAGTAGCTAAGGCTTTCCAGTTACTGCAATCCGCTTTTGACATCATCCAGTCAGATTTGTTCCGTCTCAAACTTGTCCTAAATGCTGATAAAACAAAAGGGATGTTTTTTTCAAATAGGAAGTCGGTCCCAGCAGATCTTCCTCTGATTTTATCCTCAAATGGTGTCCCAATTGAGTTTGTTGATTCCTATAAATATTTGGGTATCCTGGTTGATTCACATCTCTCTTTTAAACTCCACGTGGAAAACCTAGTGAAGAAACTGAAAGTTAAACTGGGTTTCTTTTTCAGAAACAGATCATGTCTAACACTGAATGTTAGGAAACGCCTTGTATCTGTGACTTTCCTTCCCTCCATTGATTACGGTGACATTCTCTACATGAATGCTCCTACAAGCACCCTGCGGATGTTGGATGTTGTCTATCATGGTGCACTAAGATTCATAACTGGTTGTGATTATCGTACCCACCACTGCACCCTGTATTCACTGGTTAACTGGACATCATTAACCTCACACAGACTCTTCCACTGGTACATTTTCATCTTTAAATCACTTCTTGGTCTGCTGCCCTCATACATCTCCTCCTACATGTCTTTGCGTGAGTGCAGCTACAGCGTGCGCTCTCAGGACATGATTACCTGCAGTGTTCCGTCAGTGAGGACTGAACTTGGAAAAAGGGCCTTCTCCTACTCTGCTCCTGCTTCATGGAATATCTTACAAAAAGATCTGAAGCTCTCGACCTTGACTTCTCTAAATGGTTTTCAGAATCTGTTGGAATCCTGGCAAAAACCAATGCAGATTTGTTCCTGTCTTTGATTTTATACATCTACCTTATAATGTTTTGCTAGTTTTTTGATACTTTGTTAAAAAAAAAAAATGTATTTCTCTCTTTTGTTTTTCTATTGTTTATTTTTTATTGTTTGTTTATTGTTTAATTGTTTCTACCATTGCTGTTCATCATTCTTTAGTTTTAGCAGGTCACTTTCGTAAATGAGCCCACGAGGCTCAATAAGATTTACCTGACTAAATAAAGGTTGAATGAATGTTTATAATAATAATAAAATAAATAAATAAAGTGTTATGTGTTGTCATCATTATATGTTCCCATACAATGGTGAAATTGGTTCTCTGAATTTAACCCATCGCACTTGGGATACACCCAGGTGGAGCGGTGGGCTGCTATGTAGGCACCCAGTGAGCAATTGGGGATTGGGTTTCTGGCTCAGAGACGCCACGACATGTGGAAATGGCTGGGGAATGAACCTGGGACTTTCGGGTCCCGAGTCGGCTACCCTGCCTCTACTCCCCAAAAGTTTTATCACTGCTTGAATAAAACTCAAACCGTGTTCACTCTTCTAAAAACATAATTTTTTTGATGCTGTGAAAACATTACGCATGCACACAGCATGCTGTGACGCAATCGCTATTTAGACTGGACAAAAAAAAAGACTGACTCCGTTGTGCCAGGTCACAAGCTGGTGCTGTGATATTTGTATTTTTATTTTACCTTTTATTGTTCCCATTAAAAAGCCAAATCTGTTTAACAAAATAGCAACAAAAAAAATTTTGTAACATGAATCACTTTAATAAATTAAGGTCCACATTGGACCTATTTTTAATTTCCCATTCATCTAAAAATGTATTGAGAAAATAGTTGAAAATCAATTATGTGAACATCAAGACAAAACTATTGTTTCAGGAGTTTCAGTCAGGGTTTAGAACTCATCATAGCACAAATTGCACTAGTAAAAGTCACTAATGACATTCTCATGGCCTCAGACAATGGACTTGTGTCTACACTGGTCCTGTTAGACCTCAGTGCTGCATTTGGTTCAGTTGATCACAATATTCTAGTACAGAGACTTGAATATGATATTGGGATTACAGGAACAGCTCTAAATTGTTTTAAATCATAATAGATGCCAATATGTAAATGTAAATAATGAATCTTCTTCATACTTAGTCTTGGAGTTCCTCATGGTTCAGTGCTTGGACCAATACTCCTTATTTTATATAGGCTTTCATTCCATAAAGTTATTTGAATGGGATTGATTGTCATTGTTGTGCTGATGCTACTCAGTTACATTTATCCACAAAACCACATTAATCCAATCAATTACTGTTAGATTCCAAGCTTGTCTTAGAGACATAAAAACCTGGATGACTTAATTGTCTGCTGTTAAATTCAGACAAGGCAGATGTTATATTTTTTGCACCTGAACATCATAGTACTTACTTTCACTAGGCAAAAATGTGTTTTTTGTTGTTTGTACATTGAGCATTAAATGAACCACTAGACTGAGGAACAGCTTCTACCCTGAGGCTGTTAGACTCATGAATCTCTAACCAGAATAATCACTGTGAAAAATCACATCATGTTGCTGCTGACAACATGTCTGAATAAACAGACGAAACATTTCTACAATAGTTTTTTTTTTTTTTGAATGTCCATACATTTTTTTGTTGTTGTTGATTTTTCTACCTGGATTATTGAGCATGCATCAGGATAAGAAGAAGACAACTGTATTTTAACACTTCTGAATGCATCAAAAGAATGAAACATAGCACAAAGTAAACTAAATGTTTTACTCTTGTCTTCATTACACATTAACCACCTGATGAAAATCATAACATGCGAGGAAGAACATGCAAACTCCACCCACAAGAACCCCCATCAAATTTTAAACCAGCAGCCATTTTACTGGGATACAAAATTACTAACCAGTTACTTTACTATACAATTTTATACAGACTTATTTGAATAAAACGTTTTTCATTAGATAATACTTGCCTTGAAAACTGCAGCGACCCCCCACCACACTAATTAAAGCAAACAGTTTGCTTTTTAATAGCTAAATCCAAACTATAAAAAACACATCTTAAATATAAAACATAATTTTAAAATATATCATCAGCCACTAGCTCCCACCATTTCTCATTTGCATCTCTAAAATAACAGATTTAAGCATGCAGTGTTCATGCTTTGCACACTCAAGCCAAATATTTCTTTAAAGTCATGCCATTCTCTAGAACATCCAGTTATCCATAACGTCATGGTGCACAGATTTCCTCCTCTCACTTATCTGAATGGTTTTCAGAAGACATGGTGGTCTGACAGCCACATAACCTATTTCTAACCCTCACACCTGGGCACTGGATGTCTGCTGACTATGACACCGTCTGATTCTATGTGTTTCTGTTGTTCGCAGTCAACTCATCATTTGTTGAGTCAGGCACGGACGAATTCTAATGAAGCGTTCTGAAAATTATTATTGGAAGTGTTGTACGTCTGCAACTCATTACGTTTTGGAGTCAGTTCAATTCTGCATAGATGCCACAGCTAACGGATTTTAGAAACAAAAGCAAACACGTTCTCTTCTTTTCACAGTGACCATCTGATAGAAATGTAGGATTGTGCCACCGCTGTGCTGCTTTCAAATAGCAAGCAGGTGGCACAAAATCTCTTTGGCTTATGGGAGCATCTCTTGATAGTTTGGTGTTTTCATCCCTGCCAACTGTCCCCGTACACATGCACCTCAATTTGGCTATATGACAGTTTCTACTGCCAACAGTTCCCACACATTACACCCCATTGTACTTCCACTCCTCCAACCAGGATCAGTAGGTGACAGGCAGACTGGTACGCTTTCTGATGCTCTGCATCTTCTGATTTTGGTGTTTACTACATATTTCTAACTAGGTTAAGTCAGGTTTTCTGGATAGATTCTTCTTGTTGAAATATTTAGTCTTTTATCCAAATGGCTTATAAATATCACCTTCTCATAGTGGATCAACCAGTTTGTTGTTGACATCCAGAACTACCGGTAGTTGTTCACATGATAAAGCAGGACCATCAGCCTAATGACCGATTGTTAGTGCCCTGATAGCTGTTTGCTATTCACAGAGGGCTGAGTGATACTAGCAATAACAGCATAGTTATGAATGAATATAATATGAACATGAAGATGTTAACATCCTTAGAGAGGAAGGTTAATTTGAGAGAGGAGTGACCCCCAATTTACACTACATGCGTTCCGGCTCCGGTCCGCTCCGGTCCGACCTCCGCAGCAAATACGCACCCATTATAATCAATGAGAGAGTTTACACTGGCTCCGCACTGCGGCGGCGAGCGGCGGCGAGCGGCGGCGAGCGGACGGCAGTCCGTCAAAATAGGATCCCATCCTATTTCTGCCGGACGCCGGAGCTGTGCCGGAGTCAACTTTCAAAGATTACGTCGCACCAACAGGAAAAGGAACGAGCACAACATCCGTATTTACAAAATAAAATCACCACGGGCGGACTTTTATCCTAGCTCTATACGGATTTATTTGTACAAAAATGCTGTCAAACTATCATTTATGACTACACCTACAAACGCAATACAAGAAATAAATAAATAAATAAAGTATTTTATTCTGAAATGTAATAGATCACATCCTGTCGCTCAAACCATGTCCTGTCGCTCATATCTCAATGCAAAAAACAATCAAACAGCGAGGCAGTCTCTACTGTTGTTCTCCTTCTTCCACCGAATGAATTGTTTTGTTCTGACTTCATTATTTATCACTTGATTTATCGCGCGATCTCGCAATTCCCGCGCATGCGTCTCGGAGCGGCGCATCCAGGCGGACCTGAGCTGAGCGGAGATAATGTAAACTGGACTTTGAGACGCTCAGCTGCGACCTGCGGAGCGGAGCGGGGCGGAGCCGGAACGCATGTAGTGTAAATTCCGGGTCAGGGAAGCCATCTTTGGGAGGAGAACTCGTCCATCATTAAACAGGGGCAGAGGCCTCCATGTTCAACTGTCCCCCTCTTACAATGCTGTTATTGCTAGTATCACTTAGCCCTCTATGAATAGCAAACAGCCATCAGGGCACTAATGATCGGTCATTGGGCTGATGGATTTTGATTTCGTTGTGGCAACCCCATAATCAGAAGGAACTTTTCTTACATCGATGCAACTGCACAACAACATGGAGGTTGGTACCTCACTTATTTTTCAAGTTATTCAGTGCACAGCATGAATGGACAGTTTCCAACTCTTCCTCTTCACTCCGTGATGGGGGACGAAGTAAAGGTGTCAACTAGCAGGATTAGCAGCAGGACACCTCTTGTTTCATTAGGGGTGTTTAGAGCAGCTATTTTCAGCACTTTGTGAGAGTAAAATAATATTGAATTCAATTGTGTGAACATAAGGAAGTGGAGATGAAATATTTGAATAAAAGTTGAATAATTAACAAACAAAGGCAGTGTTTTTGCTTAAAATTATCATCAATACTTTCCACCCAAACACTGGCTCAATTATATTTCTAAACAAAGAGTTTTTCCACGTCATCATCAGAAAAAAAGTCTGGTCAGTTGAGTCAGATGTCACATTCACAACAGAAAGTGAAAGAAAAAAATGTTTTTTTCTTATTATTTTTGCCCTACAAGTCAATATATCTTCAATATATCTCTCTCTCTCTGGAATGTCAGCGACCTCGTTCATTTAGATGGTTACAAATAGACCCCCTCCATTATACGTCTTTTGATATTGGTTAACAAGCAGTCCAGAGGTTTGTTCTTTGTACATATTGTTGAGCATTTCAAATATAACACTGGTTTTATGGTGCTCCATGAATAGCTCCTTTAACTTTACTACCAAGTTAATGAAGCCACAGAAAATGCCAGGGTTGTTTGAGCCCTCACATTCCTCTGTCTTTCACGGTTCTAATTGAAAAGCCTCACAAAACTTAGTGTGTTGGGGTTTGCTCTCCTCATTACTGTGACAAAAAACTGCTAGACTGTAGGTTTTAATTCAACCGAGTGGCAACGTTCACCTGGTTGAACAACATTTCAAACATTCATTCAACCTTTATTTATACAGGTTAATCCCACTGAGCCTCAGGTATTCATTGACAAGAGAGACCTCATTCTAACCAAGCGTGATAACAACAGTGGGCAATCATGAAAGGAAGTGTACAAATTGAGAAGAGCAAGTGAAAGAAAAAGGCATTAAAATTAAACAAACAAACAAGAAAGAAATCAAAACAGCGAGGTTGTAATTGATGTAGAAAACTAGCAACAGGAACATGTCTGCATTGGTTCTTGCCAGGAACTTAACAGATGTTTGAAGCCACTTAGAGAGGTCAAGGTTTAGAGCTTCAGATCTTTTTGCAAGATATTCCAGGAAACAGGAGCAGAGTAGGAGAAGGCCCTTTTGCCTAGTTCAGTGCGCACTGAGAGGACACTGCATGTAATAATGTCCTGAGAGCGCACACTGTAGCTGCACTCATGCAGAGACATGTAGGAGGAGATGTATGAGGGCAGCAGACCAAGAAGTGATTTAAAGATGAAAATGTACCAGTGAGAGTCTCCGTGAAGTTAATGATGACCAGTTAACCAGTGAATACAGGGTGCAATGGTGGGTACGGTAGTTACAGCCAGTTATGAATCTTTGTGAACCATGATAGACAGCGTCCAACATCTGCAGGGTGCATGTAAATAACGTCACCGTAGTCAACGGAGGGAAGGACAGTCGCAGTTACAAGGCGTTTCCTGGCATTCAGAGTTAGACAGGATCTATTTAAAAAAAAAGAAACACAGTTTCTTTACCAAGTTTTCCACGCGGAACTTAAAAGAGAGATGCGGATTGACCAAGATATCCAATTATTTATACAAATCGACAAACTCAATAGGAGGACCATACGAGGATAAAATTAATAATAATATAATAATAATAATGAATTCAATTTATATCGCTCTTTTCATTAATAAAAATCTCAAAGTGCTAATCTCAAAATTAAAGGAAGAACTGCTGGGACCGACTTCCTGTTTGAAAACAACATCCCTTTCGAACGAAAGACGAAACGTTTGTACAATTTTTTTGCCTTTTTTTTTTTTGAATGTCCAGAGGACCAGACTTAGCTTTTTTTATTTTTCTACCTGGGTTATTGAGCATGCATCAGGGAACATCCCTTTGGATTTGTCAGCATTTAGGACAAGTTTGAGACTGAATAAATTAGACTGGATGATGTTGAAAGCAGACTGTAAAAGCTGGAAAACCTTAGCAACTGTTTTACCTTGACAATAAACAACTTCCTTTTTTTCCCCTTTTTTTCTCCCTTCTAAATGGCCTCCCTTCTCCCCTTACAGCCATCCTCTCCACACCATTAATATGAAATATTTATTTTAATAATTATCTAGTGGAGTTTTTTTATAGGATAGAAAGAAAGGAAAGACGGAAAGTAAGACTACAAAGTATAAGAAATATACACAAAGAAAGCACAAGGCAAAAACACCCGACCGCTGTCTGTAAACCTGCAAAGAACATGACAAAACACAGCAACAAAATACATATGTATAAAGAACTTAAAATATTCATGGCTTTGCAGTAAGTTTCTATAAATATATATACCCATACCTATATATATATATATACTGTATACTGTACATATATACATAATACGTAATGTATTTTGCAAACTGAGGTGTACCGCAAACGCACCCACACAGAACAGTTTGACTCCCATCACCCTTTGGAGCACAAGTTAGGAGTCATCAGGACTCTGTATCACAGAGCAGACAGCGTCCCCACTAACTCAGCAGCCAGACAGAAGGAGAAATCACACACAAAACAGGCTCTAGAGAAATGTGGATATCCTAACTGGGCCTTCCTGAAAGCAGAGAAGAAACCCAAACAGGACTCCAGCAGCCATCAGGTGAAAAGAAGGAACCCAGACCCAGACCAGTGGTCATTCCGTATGTTGCGGGAGTTTCAGAGACATTGAGACGTTTATTTTCTAAACACAACGTCCCAGTGGCTTTTAAACCCCAAAATACATTACGACAAAGACTGGTTCATCCCAAAGATCCAGTCCCCCGGCACAAACAGAGTAATATTGTGTATGCTGTTCAGTGTCAGGAGGGCTGTGATCAGTCTTACATCGGGGAAACTAAACAGCCACTGGCCAAAAGGATGGCCCAGCACAGAAGATCAACATCATCAGGTCAGGACTCTGCGGTCTACACTCATCTCCAGGTCACTCTTTCAGGGATGAAGATGTTCACATCCTTGATAGAGAGGAACAATGGTTTGAGAGAGGAGTAAAGGAGGCCATCTTTGTGAAAAGAAACCGTCCATCATTAAACAGAGGTGGAGGCCTCCAGGTTCAACTGTCCCCCTCTTACAATGCTGTGATTGCTGGTATCACTCAGCCCTCTGTGAATAGCAAACAACCATCAGGGTGCTAACGATCCATCGTTAGGCTGATGGTCCTCTTTGACCATGTGAGCAGCTAGTTTCGGCTGTCATCAGCAAACTGGTTGATCCACCGTGACAGGGTGCTATTTATAAGGCAGAGCTGAATACAGCATCTCAGTCTGAGGAAGTCTTTCGGACAAAAGACGAAACGTTTCTACAGTTTTTTTGCTTTGTTTTGTTTTTTGAATGTCCAAAGGACCAGACTTAGCTTTTTTAGATTTTTCTACCTGTATTATTGAGCATGCATCAGGGTACTCTTCTTGAACTGTTGTTATGAGGTGGTTGAATTTCTCTGTCATCAAAATCATCATCATCAGGAAAGGCTTTAATCAGCACCAGGGCTTGTTGAAAATATCAGTTTTAGCTTTTTAATAAAGCTCTGAACTTTTTGGCTGATGTGTTGACGTGATGGATGTCGTAGCGGGGCTAAAGAGCTTTAAAGTTGGCGCATCAACAACATTCTGACGTAGATCCAGAGCTTTAAAAACTCCTACACCTTCTGTTAATCCTCTGGACCGATCTGAATTATGTGATGAAGGTTGTTTAAATGCTGCTGTTATCAAGCTGCTTTTCTTGCTTGTAGAAGAGATGTTCACATTCGGATGATGTTTCAAGAGCGCTAACAAGTTAGACGTGTTGCCTGCTGCATATCCAATCTCCGTGAAACAACGTTGACACACAGCTTTGGGTTTGCGCTCGTCTTTTAACAAGAAAGCCATAATGTTCCCAAACAGGAGACCGCAATGAGATGCTACGCTGCTAAATGCTACGCATGCTGCAAGATAATAGCGCCGTGCTGAAACACGGTTAGGAATTTGAGTTCCGTGGCGCATAATCTCCCATTAATAAAATTTAATGAGTGAAAAAATGACAGAAACAGTACGCAGGTGGACCGAACAGAATGTGCCGTACCGAAACGGTTCGGTACACCCACGTGTACCGTTACACCCCTAACATATATGCATATGGCTATGTTTATGTTGTGTATTTAATAAAATGTGAGCTTAACCAAGAGCAAAGAAAATTTTCTACCTCTTCTCAGAGGTAACATAGCACTGACGTCCAAACAAAGCGCTCTCTTAAAGCTGCACTATGTAACTTTGTAATGCAGTCTGTAACTTTTCTAACAATATATTTTTAACATATTTCTTCACTCTGTCACTATCTACTGACAGACTGATGTTAGACAAAGTAATCTCTGAAAAAAACTATAGTCCCCTTGCTTCTCTATCAGCATTTATAAAAACACTAAAAACACAGAGTGACCCGCCATTAACCAGCCAATAAAAACAGAGTTTGTAACCAGCCAATAAAAACAGAGCTTGAATTTGAATCAGCCAATAAAAACAGAGCTTGAATTTGAATTTCAGCAGGGCCAGGGGGAGCAGAGCCATATATGGCTCTGAGGGGGAGGGATCAGAATGCTTTGCCTGTTGAACATTTTTCTAAGTTCTGCACTCTACAGAAAGTTACACATAGCACCTTTAAAGTGACACGCACCCTGTGGCTACCTCAATGGTCGACAAGCAAAACAGAGGGCTGAAAAGATACTAGCAATAACAGCATTGTAAGAAGGGTATAGTTGAGCCCGGAGGCCTCCACCTCTGTTTAATGATGGATGGTTTCTTTTCACAAAGATAGCCTACTTTACTCCTCTCTCAAACCATCGTTCCTCTCTATCAAGGATGTGAACATCTTCATTCCTGAAAGAGTGATCGCTGACCTGGAGATGAGTGTAGACCACAGAGTCCTGACCTGATGATGTTGATCTTCTGTGCTGGGCCGTCCTTTTGGCCAGTGGCTGTTTAGTTTCCCCGATGCAAGACTGATCACAGCCCTCCTGACACTGAACAGCATACACAATATTACTGTACTGTACTCTGTTTGTGCTGGGGGACTGGATCTTTGGAATGAACCAGTCTTTGTCGTAATGTATTTTGGGGTTTAAAAGCCACTGGGACGTTGTGTTTAGAAAATAAACGTCTCAGTTTCTCTGAAACTCCCGCAACATACGGAATGACCACTGGTCTGGGTCTGGGTTCCTTCTTTTCACCTGATGGCTGGCTGGAGTCCTGTTTGGGTTTCTTCTCTGCTTTCAGGAAGGCCCAGTTAGGATATCCACATTTCTCTAGAGCCTGTTTTGTGTGTGATTTCTCCTTCTGTCTGGCTCCTGAGTTAGTGGGGACGCTGTCTGCTCTGTGATACAGAGTCCTGATGACTCCTAACTTGTGCTCCAAAGGGTGATGGGAGTATATACTTGTCTGTGTGGGTGGGTTTGCGATACACCTCAGTTTGCAAATATCCTCTATCCAAAACTGAGACCTCACAGTCCAAGAAAGCCAACCTGCCATTTTTTTACTTCTTCTCGTGTGAACTTGATAAATTTAGCCACAGAGCTGATGTGCTCAGTAAAATGTTGGACTTCCTGAGATTTAATTTTAACCCAGGTGTCATCAACATACCTGAACCAATGACTTGGTAGTGTCCCTGAAAAAGACCCCATGGCTCTCTTTTCTACCTCCTCCATGTACAGGTTGGCAACAATAGGTGAAACTGGAGACCCCATAGCACACCCATGTTTCTGCTTATAATATTGCTCCCCATATGTGAAGTAAGTTGACTGCAGGCACAGTTTCAAGAGTTGACACAGTTGTTCTGTGGAAAGCGTGGTCCTGTTGCTCAGAGTGGTGTCTGATTTTAACCTGAAACAGACCACCTCTACTGCCTCAACAACAGGAATGCACGTAAAGAGTGATGTGACATCAAAAAAGACCATTGTTTCATCAGTCTCCATGATGACATCCGTCACCGTATCCACAAAGTCCATGGTATTCTGTATGTGGTGTTCTGAGCTGCCAACTAAAGGGATGAGTATAAATGCCAGATATTTGGAAACATTGTAAGTGACCGAGTTAATTATGCTAACAATTGGTCTTAAAGGTACATCTTGCTTGAGAATTTTAGGTAAACCATACAGACTAGGTGTGGCCTCCCCGGTGGAAAAGTCTGTGGCATATCATACGGTCAATAGCCTTGTCCTGCTCCAAACTTTTCAGGCAATCTATCAACTTCTTCTTGTAACCACTTCCTAGATCTCTTTTCAGCGGTTCATAAGTGGTTAAGTCACTAAGGAGTGACATAACTTTCTCATGATAGTCTTTCTGGTTCAAAATCACTGTGCACCTTCCTTTGTCTGCTGGGAGAATTATGATGTTTTTGTCCTTGCTAAGAGTGGTGAGTGCATCCCTCTCTTCTCTACTGATGTTGGAAGGTGGTGGTTTGGCATTACTGAGACAGGGTGAAACTTTGATTCTGAGTTGTTCTGCTTCAAATTCTTTAATTTTGTTGTTACGGATGGCTGACTCATATGATCATCTGCACCAGAGGAATTCTACTTGGTGCAACTGCAAAGTTCAGTCCCCTGGCAAGAATCTCTGTCTCTGGTTGGGTGAGCTGTCTGTCAGATAAACTCTTCACCCACTTTTCTGTCTCCCTGGCATGTAACTGTGTACCAGAGTGTTGTCTTACACTGAATGTGTTGTTGTTTGAATTGTGATGGTGTTGACGAGTTATTAGCAAATTAAACTTGTTTTGTTGTCGGGTCTTGGACTTTACATGCTATGCTAAGCGTGCGTGATCTGTACAGTCCATCACTTACTAAAGTGTGGTCTGATCTAGGCACGTTGTTAGTTTTGTTTAATGTGCTCTTCTTTGGCCTTCAAGGCCTCAATGGTAAAATTGGTCTGTCTCACCCATTCATTCAGCAGCTGCGTCTGTGCCTTCTGAAGGATCTTCCTTGCCCGGTGCCCGCTGACCGAAGATTTCACTTCCAAGCTCTTGGGAATGATGCCACTTTGTCTGCATCTAAGGTTGAAACGCAAGTGGTTCTTGTAGTCTGCCCTCTTCCTAGCTGTTTTCTCAAACTCTCTAACAAGTTTGAGGCAATCCTGGCCAAAGTGGTTCAAAATACCCTGATGCATGCTCAATAATCCAGGTAGAAAAATCTAAAAAAGCTAAGTCTGGTCCTCTGGACATTCAAAAAAAAAACAAAAAAAAAACTGTAGAAACGTTTCGTCTTTCGTCCGAAAGACTTCCTCAGTCTGAGATGCTGTATTCAGCTCAGTCTTATAAATAGCACCCTCTCACAGTGGATCAACCAGTTGGCTGATGACAGCCGAAACCAGCTGCTCACATGATCAAGGAGGACCATCAGCCTAACGATGGATCGTTAGCACCCTGATGGTTGTTTGCTATTCACAGAGGGCTGAGTGATACTGGCAACAACAGCATTGCAAGAGGGGGACAGTTAAACCCGGAGGCCTCCACCCCTGTTTAATTATGGACGGTTTCTTTTCACAAAGATTGCCTCCTTTACTCTTCTCTCAAACCATCGTTCCTCTCTATCAAGGGTGTGATCATTTTCATTCCTGAAAGAGTGACCGCTGGGCTGGAGATGAGTGTAGACCGCAGAGTCCTGACCTGATGATGTTGATCTTCTGTGCTAGGCCATCCTTTTGGCCAGTGGCTGTTTAGTTTCCCTGATATAAGACTGATCAGTGATGATCTGTGATGTTGCGGGAGTTTCAGAGAAACTGAGATGTTTATTTTCTAAACACAACGTCCCAGTGGCATTTAAACCCCAAAAATACACTACGACAAAGACTGGTTCATCCCAAAGATCCAGTCCCCCGGCACAAACAGAGTAATATTGTGTATGCTGTTCAGTGTCAGGAGGGCTGTGATCAGTCTTATATCAGGGAAACTAAACAGCCACTGGCCAAAAGGATGGCCCAGCACAGAAGATCAACATCATCAGGTCAGGACTCTGCGGTCTACACTCATCTCCAGGCCAGCGGTCACTCTTTCAGGGATGAAGATGTTCACATCCTTGATAGAGAGGAACGATGGTTTGAGAGAGGAGTAAAGGAGGCCATCTTTGTGAAAAGAAACCGTCCATCATTAAACAGAGGTGGAGGCCTCCGGGTTCAACTGTCCCCCTCTTACAATGCTGTTATTGCTAGTATCACTCAGCCCTCTGTGAATAGCAAACAACCATCAGGGTGCTAACGATCCATCGTTAGGCTGATGGTCCTCCTTGATCATGTGAGCAGCTGGTTTCAGCTGTCAGCAGCAAACTGGTTGATCCACTGTGAGAGGGTGCTATTTATAAGACTGAGCTGAATACAGCATCACAGACTGAGGAAGTCTTTCGGACGAAAGACGAAACGTTTCTACAGTTTTTTATTTGATTTGTTTTGTTTTGTTTTTTGAATGTCCAGAGGACCAGACTTAGGTTTTTAGATTTTTCTAACTGGATTATTGAGCATGCATCAGGGTATTCCTGATGCATCTTTGCATCTCTATGCCGATGACGCTATTGTTTATTGCAGAGCTAGCACCATTTCTAAGGTTTTCCATATATTCTGCATTTAACATCATTCAATAAGTCTTATTCCATCTCAAGCTTGTGCTAAATGCTGACAAAACCAAGGGGATGTTGTTTTCCAACAGAAAGTTGGTGCCAGCAATTCTTCCTCCTATCTCATCCATGCATGGTGTTCCTATCGAGTTACCTGCAGCATTACCTCAGTGCGGTCTGAACTTGGCAAAATGGCCTTTTCCTACTCAGCTCCTGCAACCTGGAGCACCTTGCAACTGGAACTGAAGTTGTCCACTTTAACTTATTTAAGGCATTTCAAACTGTTGATAATGTCAATTCAAAAATTAAGTCAGACATGTTTTTGTGTTTAGTATTTCCCCCTGTTTTACAGCACCCTGATTTATTGTTTTATGCATTATTATTTTAACTGCATTTTTACTGTAGTTTGTTGTTATTATTGTTTATTGTTATCCGTACCTTGTTCAGTCTGGAACAGGTTTCTCTTGTAAATGAGTCCTCATGGCTCAGTGAGACTAGCCTGTATAAATAAAGGTTGAATGGAAAAAAACAACAACATTTTGGCAAAAACTGGTCCATACCAAAGATCCTGTTCCCTAGCACAAAGACAACAATATTGTGTATGCTGTTCAGTGTCAGGAAGGCTGTGATCAGTGATCATCTGGAAAACTAAACAACCACTGGCCAAAAGGATGTTCCAGCAGAGAAGAGCAACAACATCATGCCAATACTCTGCGGTCTACACTCATCTCCAGGTCAGAGGTCACTCTTTCAGGGATGAAGATGTGCACATCCTTGATAGAGAGGAACAATGGTTTGAGAGAGGAGTCATGGATGCCATCTTTGTGAAGAGAAACTGTCTGTATCTCCACCTCTCCAAGTTCTCTTCTACTTGTTCTGTTTTGATCACAGATCACAATGTCGTCTGCAAACATCAGAGTCCACGGATATTCCTGCCTGACCTCATCTGTTAGTTTGAGGGATATAACGGTACACGTGGGTGTACCAAACTGTTACGGAACAGCACGTTCGGTTCGGTCCACCTGTGTACCGTTTTGGTTATTTTTTTCACTTATTAAATGTAATTAACGGGAGAATATATGCGCCACGGAACTAAAATTCCTAGGCGAGTTTCAGCACAGCGCTATTATCTTGCAGCACGCGTAGCATTAGCATGTCGTTGCAGTCTGCTGTTTGGGAACGCTATTGCTTCCTTGTTAAAAGAGGAGTGCAAATCCAAAGCTGTGTTTGGACGTTGTTTCATGAAGCTTGGATCTGCAACAGCAACCCGTCTAACTTAACAGACTTGAAACGACTTCATCCAAACGTGAACATCTTCTACAAGTAAGAAAAGCAGCTTGCAAACACCGAACAGCAGCATTTAAACAACCTTCATCAAGTAAATCAGATTGGTCCAGATCAATAACACAAGATGTAGAAGTTTTAAAGCTCTGGATCTACGTCTGTATTGTTGTTGATGCGCCGGCTTTAAAGTTCTTGAGCATTGCTACGACATCTATCATGTCAACACTTCAGCCAAAAAGTTCAGCACTTTATGAAAAAGTTAAAATTGATATTGTTAACAAGCCCTGGAGCAGATTAAAGCCCTGATGATGATGATGATGATGATGATGATGATGATGATGATGATGATGATGATGATGATGATGATCGAGAGGTTCAACCACCTCAACCGTTCAAGAAGAGGTATTGTTGTTTTATTATTATTATCTAATTAACTTTTTTAATTTAAAATTATAATCTTATTAACTCATCTTTTTAACTCTTTGTGTTTTATTTCCAGTCTGGGACAGAGATAGCAGTTGACTTCTTCCTCTTCAGGGAAATCCACCAGATCACATGCAGCTAAGAAGTGTGTGATGACTGAACTCTGAACTTTTCCAGGCACCTGTCCCACCTGGGGGAGCAGGTCCAAGAAGAAGTTGTTGTGAGTAATGAGGACAAATACAGACACACTGCTGCTACTGATGTTATTGAGATGATTATCTCCACTACTGGAGATATTCACTGCAACTAGATCTGTGCTTTTAGCAGAAAATGTGGACAAGTTGGTCTTTTTGGACAAACTTGATTAGTTAGATTGTAAACAGTCAGTTGCTTCTTATTGTTCTGGTTCTGGCTGTTATTGTATTTATTAAGATTTTTATTGTTGTTAGTATAGTTTATTTATTGTAAAGAATGCCGTTTATTTAAAATATCATCCAAATGGGTTGCTTTTGTTTATTTTTATACAAACGTATTGTTTACTTGGCAAATTTTCAAAATAAATATTTTAGGTCTTTTTTTTTTGTACCGAAAATTAACCGAACCGAACCCTCCTTGTAATTGAACCGAACCAAAATGTGATTTTAGCATAAAGTTACACCCCTAGTTAGTTGGTCCATCACCAGAGTAAACAAAAAGAGGCTCAGGACCTATCCTTGATGCAATCCCACCTCCAACTATCTGTCACTTGTACAGCACATCTCACCACTGTCCTGCTGTCCTCATGCATGTCCTGTACCAGTCTAACATACTTCTCTGTCACTCCAGATTTCCTCATGCAATACCACACCTCCTCCCTTGGCACCATGTCATATGCTTTTTTTTTATCCACAAAGACGCAATGGAGTTCTTTCTGACCCTCTCTGTACTTCTCCATCAGCATNCTTGTTGTAATATGAGCAGCTGCGCGCGGAGGGGACTCAACTGAGCTCGCTGATTGGTCACTTGCTGACACGCCTACTGAAATGATTGACAGCTTTCAGTCAGCTCAGTGAAACCTCGAGAATGCATCATGAGCAGCTCGCTGAAGACCGCTGCGGTGTTCTGATGCGGTGTTTCTACTATATATGTTATAAAAAGTTATCTCAGAAATAAAAATAATAACAGGGAGCGCTTTTCCTGCAGCACACAGTCCACCAGGGAATATTTAAAACATTGCGCACCCAGGTAGGACCTGAATTCATTCATTTCAGTCATCGAGTGAACGGAGGAAGAAGCGGTTACTTGACTTTAGGCAAAAAAACAAAAGAAAAGGCCCGATCAGCGATAAAGAAGGGGAATTTATTTCATTTGTGTAACATACAAAACAGTCCGGCGCCGGGGAAGTTTATGGTCAGACACCGCGCAAGCGTCCGCGGTCGTAAACAAAAAGCTTTGCGCGCACATGCCCTGAGGGGCTACGCGGGGCTACGCTTTTGCCTTGACGTACGTACGTGGCGTATAGGCGTATAGAGAGAACGCTCAGGTATATTTTGCCCTTTAGTTCCAAAGAATCAAAGCATGAATGCTAGAGGCAACCAAAAAGAGATAAATACAAAAAAGGTAGTGTTAGCCTAAGGTGATTTTAACAAAGAACCACACTTCAACAGATCAATAAGTCTTGCATATTGCAAATGCCCCAAATGTAAAACTCAATAGTGAGGATGACATAACATTTAAATCTTAATTTGTACCCTACTGCTGAATCGATGGCCCATCTAAACACAAGTAAAGGCATAATGGGAAGACACTAAGGGAAGGTCAAAAGGAAGAAAGAAAACTCCACCCACACAGATCAATAAGTCTTGCATATTGCAAATGCCCCAAATGTAAAACTCAATAGTGAGGATGACATAACATTTAAATCTTAATTTGTACCCTACTGCTGAATCGATGGCCCATCTAAACACAAGTAAAGGCATAATGGGAAGACACTAAGGGAAGGTCAAAAGGAAGAAAGAAAACTCCACCCACACAAGATAAAACAAAAAAAAATACAAAATGCAAAGAGGCTTAGTCACAATTACAAAAGGAGCCACCTGCCAATGTGCTCTCATCAATCTCATCTGTATGTATACAGTTGCAAAGACATGAGGGTTCATGTAACTATAAGACATGTTTAATTAACCTAAGATGTAAGTGCTTATCCAGGGCTGCAGAGAACAATAGTAAAAACTACTGGCCAGAAAAGGGCAACCGTTAATGAACTTGCAACATTGATTCAAGGCTTTGATTTCCTATCAAACTGTCTGGTTCACAATAGAAATCAACAACACATACTCACAAGAGGCTGCTGCACACATGGAGCCCTGTTGACTAGGAACACCTGTATCCTCCACAACACTATATTGTAGACGTGCATAATGCAAGCTTGATAGCTAAAACACACAAGTGGGTCTACAGTTCTACTAATTAGCATACCTATACATGTAAAAAAATATATAGCTAAAAAATAAACAAACACAAGCCTATGGAGAATGGAGCCTCATCTGTTAATTGAGTGTCAAACTGCTCAATGTGACTCAAAACAAATAATTAGCAATATAAAGTAAAGGACAAAGGGTGTCTCTTTAGAGACTATCCTGTTGGTTTCCATAATGTGATTGCATTTTTAATAAGACAGTGCATTATAACAGAAAGATAATTACTTTAACTTTCACTTCTTTAAAAGTGGTAATTGAGGAGAAAGTGTAAAACACACACACACACACGCGCACAGGCAAAATATGGTTTATACTTACGTATAGAAGAAAGAAATCATTTAAATTGACAAAATGTTTTGCTTGCCTGCATCTGTGTGTACAAGTCTGTGTGTGCTTGTAGTATTTGATGATGTGCTGATGTGTCTTTTTGTTGCAGTGTTTGTCTAGAAGTAAATTAACCTGTCAGACTGTTTGTGTTTGTGGCAGATTAGCATGAGGGGCTTGTGGTGTCAGTGGCAACCTCAGTTCACAGAGTGTGATGCAAGAGTTGGCAACTTTGCTACTGCCTGCCCTTCTGCCGTCTGTGCAGTGCACTTGTTTGAGTGCTTGTGTACATGCGCGTGCATATGTGCTGTTCGCTATGAGCGGAGAGGCTGGGTGAAGGAGAGTTGTCTGTCTGAAAGGCTACAACATCAAAGTGCTTTGAAGAATCCCTTCTTTCTCCTTCACCATGTCACCATTTATCTGTGAGGTTCATTTCATTAGTCTGCCTTATTTCCTCACTGTCCCACTGTCATGCAATTTATATTCTTCTTCGATGACACCACCCGTTTTTTCTTCACACTCCTCCATGACCACTCAACTCACTCTTTAGTGTCACGGCTTGACATGGGTTCACATAGCATTTTAAAGAGGCTGTGCATGTCATCTTTACTTCTTAAATACATTCAAAATGGACGGTACTGTTCCTAGAGCAAGCAGGAATACCTCAGGGCCGCCCCTTGTCTCTGATCCTGTTTGTGGTGTTCATGTACAGGATCTCAAGGTGCAGTTGAGAAAAAGGCGGGCGTCAGGTTTGAGGTTTCTCAAGGTCTCATCTCTGCATTTTGCAGATGATGCGGTTCTGTTGGTATCTCCAGGCCATGACCTTCAGTGTGCACTTAAGGAGTTCACAGCCGATTGTGAAACAGCTGGAGTGAGAGTCAGCTCTTCTAATCTGAGGCCATAGTTCTCAAGTGGAAAACAGTGCAATGTCTTCTTTGGCTTGGGTTGTGAATCTCTGCCCCAAGCAGAATAATTCAAAGTTCTAGGAGTATTGTTTATGATTGATAGTAGGATAGAGCTGGAGATGAAACAATGGCCTTGCCTGCAGTAATTCAATTCAATTCAGTTTATAGTGCCAAGTCACAACAGAAGTCATCTCAGGGCACTGAACAGAAACATTCACATAAAAAAAAGTTAACACTATTTATCTGAGGAGCAGACTGCTTTGAATTTAACGCCATTGCAGAACTCTGATCTTGAGCAAGCACGAAGACAACAGTGGAAAGGAAAAACTCCCTCATGAGGAAGAAACCTTTAGCAGAACCAGGCTCAGCACAGGCGGCCATCTGTTTTGACTGGCTGGGTTTGAGAGGCACCGATACACAATGGCAGGTCAAGACTCATATTAAGATAGAAATGGCATCAAACTATTCAATTTCATCAATTCATTTGAGGAAATGAGGTCAATTTGTCCTCCATTAGTCTAAGCTTATAGCAGTATAACAAGCCAACTCTTAATCGTCCCTCTGCTCCACTTTTTTCAATTGATGAAGAGACAGAATAAAACAAGAGCCAGTTTCATGGCTGCTAAATCACGTTAGCACCAGCACAAAGCAAGAACAGACCAAGCCCTTCACTGCAGATTTTTCTAATTCCCTTTGTAGCTCCACACGCTCAGGAAAGAATCTGCATATGATGACTGTACCACTTTCTGTGGCATTTCAACAGCCCAGTTTCATGAAACAATAACTATATGGTAGAGTGACCAAGCATGGCTGCCATGAACAATTTGCTTCTTTTCAGTCTAAAATCCTTCAAAATACTTGACATTTAGAATATATTGATTAATCTACAAATACAACACAGTACGAGCAAATGAACTGTTCCAGCCTCGTGAAAGTGTGTTTTTGTGACTCAAGACACAGAAAATGTGTTGGCTCTGAGATTAGTAAATTAAAATAATTAAATAAATCTTTAAGAAAACAACAATTCTCTGCGGTGTGAATGTGAACGACAAATTAAATCTGACCATTTAAAATGTAAACTCTGTTAGAGTTTAACACAACGTAAAAGTTTGGTTATTTATTATTGTTTTGGTGTTATTGGACCACCTTTTAAAAAGTGTACCTTAATTCAGTGTGTGCGTGGGGGCGGCGCGCGCTGGGGGCTGGTTCGTGTCTCTCTCTCTGGCGCATCTTCGAGCTGTTTGGAGAAAACTCCCTCAGAGGAGGAGACGAGCTGAGAGGTTTGATTCAGGAAAGGCAGCAGCTGTTTGTTCTCTAAAGCTCTCAATAATAATAATTGAATAGATAAAATAAAACTGAGAGAAGAAGCTTTGGACGGGACTTGTTCTGGACTTTGAGCTGTAATCTGTGGGAGAACTGGTGACTGCTTGTTGTGCTGGGATTGTTCCATGTGGAGGAAACTCTGAGCAGCAGGACGCAGCGGAGCAGCAGCTGGAGGAGATGCTGCTGCAGAACTGAGAGGAGGAGAGGGGTCATTGTTTGGATCTGAGGGTTTCACTGTGACTGGAGCGCGTGCACTGCAGCTTCCGCCGTGTTCTCATCAGCTCTGTGGAGGAAACGCCCTTTTCATTCATTCATTCAACCTTTATTTATACAGGCTAGCCTCGTTGAGTCACGGGGACTCATTTACAAGAGGGACCTGTCTCACTCACACCAAACAACCATACCCTCTCACACTCACACCTAGGGTCAATTTAGAGTCACCAATCAGCCTAACAAGCATGTTTTTTGGTCTGTGGGAGGAAACCGGAGTACCCGGAGGAAACCCACGCCCTCCTGCCTCAATGACTGTCGTCCGGTAGCACTCACCCTGCTTCGAACGGCTAGTCATGAAAAGCATCAAATCTGTCCTCCCTGGATCCCTTCCAATTTGCATATCAGCCTAACCGCTCAACCGACGATGCCATCTCCTCTGCCCTCCACACAGCTCTCACACATCTGGACACGAAAGACTCCTATGTTAGAATGCTGTTCATCGACTTCAGCTCAGCATTCAACACCATCATCCCCCAACAGCTCATCCTTAAATTGGACAGTCTGGGGCTGAACACCTCAATGTGTAACTGGCTGCTAGACTTCCTGACCAGGAGACCACAGGCAGTACGGGTCGGGAGTAACACCCAGCACCATCACATTGAAAGTCAGGGGCCCCACAAGGATGTGTGCTGAGCCCACTCCATGAAGCGGACTGACGAGAGCAACGCACCCCTGAAGCCACGGAGCTCGAATATCCAACTTCCAACGTAAAACTAACTTTACCGCAGTGCTGAGCCCCCTTCTATTCACCCTGCTAACACACGACTGCACACCATCATACAGCTCCAACCACTTCATCAAGTTTGCGGACGACACAACAGTGGTGGGTCTCATCAGCAACAACGATGAGACGGACTACAGGAACGAGGTGAGCCGCCTGGCCTTGTGGTGCGGACACAACAATCTCACTCTCAACGTGGAGAAGACAAAGGAGATTGTTGTGGACTTCAGGAAGAGGGATGCCCAACATGCCCCTCTGACCATCAACAGCACCACAGTGGAGAGAGTGGACAGCACCAAGTTCCTGGGAGTGCACGTCTCAGAGGACCTGTCCTGGAGCAGGAACACTGCATCACTGGCCAAGAAGGCTCACCAGCGCCTCTACATTCTCCGCAAGCTGAAAAGGGCTGGAGCTTCAACCCCCATCATGTGCACCTTCTACAGAGGTGCCATAGAAAGTTGGCTCAACGAGGCTAGCCTGTATAAATAAAGGTTGAATGAATTACCACACAACACAAAGATATTAACACTGGACTCTGTGTCATCAAAACGGGTTATTCACTCAACACACAGTCATGTGCTCATTCAATTTGCACTACTTCTCATATTTGCACTAATGTTTGTATTACATTACTGTCTATAGTCATACTATACTGTATTTACATTTACACTACTTTTTACATTTACTGTTTACATTTATTACTACTGTTTACATTTATTACTACTGTTTACATTTACACTACTGTTTATATCTACACTACTGCTGATATATAAATTATTTTCACTAGCCTTTTGCATATGCCACTTTACCTCTATATCAACCTCATACATGTGTACATAAACTTCATATGCTGCTTTGTCACTCTATTACAAATGGCAATGTCAGAACCTTCATTTTATTTTATAGATATACTTTTATACTACTATGCAAAAAACTCAGGACAGTATTACACTTTTATTATTTCATTTTATGCTCATGTTTATTAAATGTCTTAGTTTTAATGTTAGTGTTTTAGGGTTTAAATGGTTACTGTTGCACCGAGGGACTGAGAGAAATGCAATTTCAATCCTGTGTATGTCCTGTACATATTGCAGTTTTGACAATAAAGTTGACTTTGACTTTTTGAAATCATGTTGCTGAAGGAGTACCGCATCTGCATGCCCCTGCCCTTGCAGGAGGAGGTGGGTGAAGTTTTCTTTCTTCTCCTTCTGTTCTCCACTGGTTTCCTGGTCACAGACAGCCTCAGAGCTGCAGGGGGCTCGTGCTGCTTCCTCCTCTGAACTGACTGCTGTGAAGTTGGCCGCTGTGTGTTTTTGTTGGATTTTGCACCCAAGGCTGCTACAGTGCAGTTGTGTTCAGGCGGCCACCGCTGGGTGGCGCTGCTGCAGTTAGTTTGAATTCCTGAGCCAAAGGGAGCAATAAATAAATAAATAAGCAAATGATAAAGGTTTATCATTGTAGGAGGTGATAAATAATACATTGTTGATGTTTGGATTTCATGGAAACCTGTTACTGCCATTATGAACGGAAAAGAAATCTAAATTTGAAAGACTATGAATTTTGCTGCTGAAACAACAATGAAACATTATCTCATACATACACATGACCAATATTTCATAATTGTAACTCAGTAGCTCATATATATGACTTGACATCTCTAATGTGTAAATACAACGTAATATTTAAAAGGAATTGCCTCATAATTATGACTTACATTATCCTTTTTTATTCCAAGTGGCAGTGCTGGGCAGTGCTGGGCAGCGATAATCCAAAAATTTGTTCCGCTATTTCTAAAGCACTTATTAATTTATTTAGGTCCGCAATTTCAAAAGCGCTTATGTATTAGCAAAGCTAGCGGAAGCTAAATGCTAACGAGCTAACATGCAAATGGCAAACTACTTTTTTTAAATCCAGCAGATTTGACCATTTCGTGAAACGGTTAAGCTCAGAAAAACCTTGTGCTATAAAGTCAGCTAAGAAATATATTTTTTCTCAGCAAAGAAATAATTGTTTTTACCGTGTTTTGTTGTAAAGTCCTTTGCTTCTGTGGTCGCCGCCATTTTGAACAGGGCAAATGGCGAACTACTTTTTTTAATCCAGCAGATTTGACCATTTCGTGAAACGGTTAAGCTCAGAAAAACCTTGTGCTATAAAGTCAGCTAAGAAATATATTTTTTCTCAGCAAAGAAATAATTGTTTTTACCGTGTTTTGTTGTAAAGTCCTTTGCTTCTGTGGCCGTCGCCATTTTGAAGAGGGCAAATGAGGCGCTGACGCGTCGCGTAGGCCGCTGAGAAACATCCATAAGTTCACCCTCCATGTTAAAAACTCTTCGTCTGACTCTTCGAAAACAAGCAATAAGGCTGCAGAGTAACACACTGGCTGCTAACTGCTATAGAGAGAGCGCTCTCTCTAGCCAAGAGACTGAGGGGGACGCTTTTTTGTCACGGACCACATCCGGCGCTGACAGGATATGGTCTGTGAGCAGTCGTCCGGTTGATTTAAGAGCCCGTAAATAAGTTTTTTCGTTTTTACTGATAGATAATTAGTTATTAGCGGTACTGCATTTTAAATAAAAATAGCGCAAATCCGCTTATGAATTATAAAAGTTAGTCAATCCGCTATAACGCTGACAAATTGTTTAGGTCCGCTATAAGTGGATTAGCGCTTTAGCGCTCCCTGGCGGTCTGTCGCCCACCTTTCCCAAGTGGCATACACTATCTACAAAGTATCTATCTATCTATCTGTCTGTCTGTCTCTCTGTCTGTCTGTCGGTCCGTCCGTCCGTCCGTCCGTCCGCCCGTCCGTCCGCCCGTCCGTCCGGTCTTGTCTTGTCTTGTCTTGTCTTGTCTTGTCTTGTCTTGTGTTGTGTTGTGTTGTGTTGTCTTGTCTTGTCTGTCTGTATCTTTTTTCCCTTTATAGATGGCCTCCCTTCTCACCTCACAGCCATCCTCTTCACACCAATATGATATATATATAGAAAGAAAGGAAAAGACAGAAAGTAAGACCACAAAACAAATATCCACAAAAAGAGCACAAGGCAAGCACACCCAACCGCCGTCTGCAATCCTGTGAAGTACATGACAGACAGTGATGGCTTAGTTATTTACACTGAAAAAGTAACTTAGTTACGTTACTGATTAGTCCTTGGGAAAAGTAACTTAGTTAAGTTACTGATTACTTGATTTGGAAAGTAACTAAGTTAGATTACTAAGTTACTTTATTAGTT
>JBBPBX010006546.1:40575-68166 GCA_038048925.1 Garcialebias charrua | reverse complement strand
GAGTGTCTCGTCTCTTTGGGAGCTGCGGATCTCACCAGGGTGGACTCTGGACTACTGTTTTACTGATTGAGCATCTCTCAGGCGGTGACATTAACACTGGTGTATGATTTTGTGTGTGAGATTGTCCTGTTTTTAGAGTATTGACTTTTGGTAACTTTTATTGTTTATTGGAGCTTTAACTACCTTTTTAAACTGTAAATATTTTAAATTTAGTATTTTAGCCTTTTTAAACTGTAAATATTTTAAACTTAGGATTTTATTTAATTAAACTACTGTGCAATTTATTGTCTGTGTGAACTTGTCTCATGCCTCATCTGCAACGGGTCTATGTGCCTTAAGGGTAACTTTTAGTAAAGTTTTTAACCAAATTCACTTCTTTTATTAAAAATAGATTATTTATTTTTTAAACTAAAGTTCCCTATTTTTATCCATACCCGTCCGGCTACATATGCATATGTGTTTAGCTGTGTAGGATAAATATTTTATGAGTAATGATGAGTTATATTGTTTGTTTCAAAAAAACGTTTTCCGATTGGTGATGTATTTCCGGTCCTGGGGGCGCATGAATCTTATCCATAGACTTATATCGTTATAAATGGCGCATGCGCAGTTATTCCACGACGTTACAAAACAATGGGAAGATGCTGGACGCAGATTTCTGCACCCTGGACATGTCCAACATGAGCTCTACCTACAGATCATGTGCTTCCGGTCTTTTTTTTTTTTTTGTCTGGAAATGAGCCATGCAATGACTCAAGCCAGGTAGGTTTTAAATCATTGAAAGCCCTTTATCTAATGCCTATTTGCCATTTCTGACTGATATGCCTCTCAACTTTTAGAAGTCTCTGTTTGTGAAAAAGCCTTCAGCTGACTGTTTATTCTAAAAGTGGCAACTGGTGAGTTTGTTTCTGGAGCTAGCATGCTAATGCTAGTCTTTATCTAATGCTTATATTATTATATTACCATTCCTGACTGATATGCCTCTCAACTTTTAGATGGCTCTGTTTGTGAAAAAAAAAAAGCCTTCAGCTGACTGCAAGTGGGAACTGGTGAGTTTTTTTCCCTTTGTTTGTTTGTGGAGTTAGGATACCAGCGCTAGCCTCCAGGTTATTGTATTGGACTCTGATGGCTACATTTATTTCAATTTGCTTATAAAAAATTATCAAACATTAATAATTTTATATACTAAATGTCACTGGTGGTGTTTTACTGTTTCTTTACACTGTATTGATCTAGAGAATGAAAACAAAGCCTCTTGTAAGTAACTAGCTCCTATTAACATTGAAACATTTAAGGTGAAATGCTATACTGTATATGCTAAGGTGCATTAGGACCTTTAAAATTAGGATTATTTAAGAGAACCAGTACTCCAAAAAAATAGCTTGATTCTATTTATATTATGAACTTGTAGTACTATAATTGATATATAATTTTTTTATTTATATATTTTTTGTTTGTTCTTTGTTGTTTTAGTGAGTCAAATTGGTTCTTCTCATCCTGAGCATTTAATTGTTCTGTTGACCTTGTGTTAATCTGCATTTGATAAATAAACACGATTTGAACTTGAAACTTTTTTTTTAAATAGCCCCCCCCGGTGGACATTTCACGGGCCGCCACTGATCGTCATCATCAAGTATTTGTTTGTACTTAAAGCACCAACTGAGGTCTTTGCAGTCTTTCTACCAACTTGTGTTTTCAACCAGTTTTTCTAATAAAACATTTTTTGTACTTAAAGCAC
Source organism: Garcialebias charrua (assembly GCA_038048925.1). Lineage (NCBI taxonomy): Eukaryota > Metazoa > Chordata > Actinopteri > Cyprinodontiformes > Rivulidae > Garcialebias > Garcialebias charrua. The sequence continues at coordinate 66,428 of JBBPBX010006546.1, read as the reverse complement.
CAACTGAGGTCTTTGCAGTCTTTCTACCAACTTGTGTTTTCAACCAGTTTTTCTAATAAAACATTTTATTTATTCACTGTATTTAGAAAAGACAAGATATTTTATAAGTTCTGCAAACTTTGCACTCCAGTCTTCAACAAGCAAACAGTCTGCTCCTCAGATAAATAATGTTATTAACTTACCTTTTATGTAATATGAATGTTTGTGTTCAGTCCCTGAGATGATTTCTGTTGTGACTTGGTGCTATATAAACAAACTGAACTGAATTGAATTGTGCTGCGAAGAGAATAATAAACAAAATGCAAGATGAACGTATTTTCCATTTCAAAACTCAAACTCAAAATGTGTTTGTTTTATTCAGTGGTCTGTATTTGGATGATTTTTGATATATGAACACAAATATTTCCAATCAAAGTCTTGCAATAAAAAAAAAGTGCACCAGATGAGTGATGGACAACACGTGTGAAAAATAAAGAAAAGAAAACAAGTGTGGACCTGTGGGCTCTCACTCTGAAGAAAACCAAGCTGGATACAAGGTTAAACATAAAACTTGATCTTTTTTATTTTTTAGAAATCCTAAATTTTGATTTTTAAGAACGTGTTTTATTAAAAATGGTCTACAATACGGATTCCATTTTTAACTCTGCTGTATTTTCAGCCACACTTAACCAAACCTGGAAAGTCCATGAAACAATTTCAATACTTTTCCACAGTTTTCTGTGTAGAAACTCCGTGGATAGAAAGTGACCCTGCTGCCTTTGGGTGAGGAGCTTAATGACACATTTCAACCAGCCAAGACCATTTTAACTACATTTAGCACTTGGAAGAAAAGTTTGCTCTTATAGTATCCGAAAGCATTCCTCCCCTGACAGAACTGACCAAGCTGTCCTTGAAGGAATATTTATTCAGCAACTTTTGTGTCCCTGCAAACCACCAGGCAGCCCACAACAGCAACCCTCAGAAACGGGGAGTTTGGTACCAGCCGAGTGACGGTCAGGTCTCATGAAAAGTAGTTTTGTTTTGGTCACGTTGGGTGTAATAAACATTTTGTTGTGGCTACTTCTGAATTGAATTAAAAAATGCACTGAATCATGACTGTGGCCAGGCTCCCTCAGGAGTTTAGAAAGTATTTACTGCTCCTGTGATGGGAGTGAGCCTGCGGGGATTAAAGTCTGTGGAGAAAGCAAATCACATCAAACCATGACTAATATAAAAACACCAGTCACAGCCATTAGAGGATTACCTGTAATGCAGCTTCAGAAGCAGACATTTTAAAATGTTCACGATGCGAGGACAGAACCACCTGCAACTCAACGTTGGAAAAAGAGCTGCAGGTGGACTACAGGAAGAAGACCAGCCCCCACAACCCTATCAGCATCAAGGGGACTAAGGTGAACACTGTGGACTGCTACAAGTACCTGGGGGTCCACCTAGACAATAAACTGGACTGGACAGTTAACACCAACACTTTGTACAAGAAAGGGCAGAGCCGCCTTTTTCTTGTGAGGAGACTCCGGTCTTTTAACGTCTGCTGCAGATGTTTTACCACTCAGTGGTCTCCAGCGTCTTCTTCTACGCTGTGGGGGTGCTGGGGCAGCAGGGTGAAGAAAGCTGATGCAAAAAAACTCATCAAGAGCTGGCTCAGTTCTGGGAGTGGAGCTGCAGTCTCTGACAGAGGTGTCTGAGCAGAGGAAGCTGAGGAAACTGCTCCAGATCCTGGACACCACGTCACACCCCCTGCATGACACCCTGGACTCATCGCAGCACCTTCAGTCGTAGACTGAGACCACAGAGGTGTTACACAGAACAACACCGGAAGTTCTTCCTCCCTGTGAATATCAAACTTTTCAACTTCTCCTCCTTTCTGCACATAGGACAATAAAATTAGTCCTGCACCACAATAAACACTTTGATGTTTCTGTCTGCACCTGAACTGTTTTAGACATTAATTGTTGGTACCTTTATATTCACTGTTATTTTTTAGATCTTGTGTCATTCCTTGTGTGTGTTCCTTTGTACTGAAATGCTGGCACAACAATTTCCTGCAGGATCTAGTTCTATCTTATCTTATCTTACCCTACGTACTGTATCTTGTCTTGTGTTTTCTGTATCATGGTGGTCTGTATTTGCTTCTTAAGTGCTCTGAAATCTAAAGGGTTGTCTGGGTTTGTCTTTTGTTTGAGGGTTACAGCCATAAGGCTGCTGGTTTAACTTTAACAGGATTGTTATTTCCTGCAAGAGTCTTCACTTTAAATGGGAAAAAATACAGTTAGACGTAGAATAAATAGGAATCTAAATTAAATTCACAAATTATAACTACAACATAATATAACACATGAAACATGCTTGTTGTGTTCCTTTTTGATGATTTTTTTTTTTTTACTTTAAAATGAATTGTGTGTGAAGCTGTGGGCAGTTTGACATCAAAATGAGGACTAATTATTACTTCAAAGTCCCTGGTCTCTTCAGAGTGTCATGATGGCTTAAGAACAGTGCAGGGGCGTCAGGACACTTCCTGGTGCTCTCTCTGCTCCAGACCGACCTCGCCTCCACCCCTCTGTTCCAGCTCACATCACACAAACAGGCCTTATGACACGAAGGAACAACTCAGCCCAGCCTTCCACAGCATCTGCCATTACAGCCACCATTATGCAGGGGCTTTTTCTTAAGCTACCGGTACTCAACACCATGGAAAACAGGGGATCCCGTTGCCCACTCTCAACCCAGGGAGCCAAAAAAGGGGTGGAAGAACCTTTTAGAGGCTTTTCATTGAGGCTGATCACCTGATACAGCAGCACTCTGCACCTCTCAGGCAGGACAGAGGCCCTTGTCATGGGCGTGCTGCGTCCCGGCACTCATGGGGCTAATGTGATGCTGCCAGCACAAGCAGCATAATGCACAATGACCCCCATGGCAGGCCTCTTCCCAGACATTTCCTCAGCATGAAGGCGATCTACTTACAAACTCAGAGCTGGAGAGAGAGGCTCATCTCTGCTTTAAAAACAAGGTGGGCTCCCATCAGAGGAATATCAGAAACTTTAACCCACAAAGTCAAATTAATTTAAACTTTCATCCACAAAGTCAAATTAATTTAAACTTTCATCCACAAAGTCAAATTAATTTCAATAGACTAAATAAAATAAAATATGCATTTCCTGTGAAAATGCAGTGTAAATGCTTATTGCTGAAGAACTTTTTGGAAAAAACAGCTGAAATTAGCTAAAAAACATGCTGAAATGTAGCTGAAATAAAACAACAAGCCTTAATTAGCAGAAGAAAGAAGAAATACAGTATTTTCTGGTGTATAGGTCGCACCTGTGTATAGGTCGCATTGTCCAATTATCACCAATAGATTGGAAAAATCCCTAGATAGGTCGCACTGGTGTATAGGTCGCACCTACGTTTAGCTCTGCTGCAAATGTCTGCCACAGGAGCGCACAGCAAGGCTTTTAAGAAGATTAACACTTAAAAACAATTATTTGTTTGATAAAAATTATAGCAAATATGTGTCTGAGCTGAACTTTTCCTTAATAAATGAACGTAATTGTGAAATGAGCTGGATTTAAAAATTTGTTTCGCCGAAAGTGATAACAAGCCATATATAGGTCGCAGGCCTTGAAAAAAACATAAAAAGGTGCGACCTATACACCAGAAAATACGGTAACTGGCATAAATGAGCACAGAAATTAAGACAGTACCTAAAAAAAAGTTGAAATTAGCACACACAAAAAAGAATTGATGAAAAATGCTGAAAAGGCATGAAAAGACAAACTACCAGGAGAAAGTGGAAAGAGCTAAAATGAGCTAAATAAAAAGGTGGAATTAGCTGAAGAGGTTATAGAAATTAAGACAGTACCTAAAAAAAAGTTGAAATTAGCACACACAAAAAAGAATTGATGAAAAATGCTGAAAAGGCATGAAAAGACAAACTACCAGGAGAAAGTGGAAAGAGCTAAAATGAGCTAAATAAAAAGGTGGAATTAGCTGAAGAGGTTATAATTATATTTTAAAAAAAGTTAGATAGAAGCTGAAATAGCAGAAAAAGCTTAAACTAGCAACAAAAAAAAAGCTGAAAGGAGCATAAGAATCTGAAATTAGCATAAAAAGTTAATTAGGTTGAAAGTAGCAAAAATTATGAAAAACTACCGGTAGATATTTTTTCTGAAAGTAGCTGAAATTAGCTAAAAATGTAGCTGAAAAGGTAGAACAAGCTTAAAGTAGCAGAGAATGCAGAAAGAACACATATTTACCCAATTAGGCTGAAAAAAGTAGAAATTAGTGCAAAAAATGTAAAATTAGCTGAAAATGCTAAAATTAGCATAAAACAGCAAAATAGTAGCTGAAATAGCAGAAAAAACTGAAACTTGCAAGTTAGAAGCACAAAAATATTGTAGTTAGCAGAAATCATCTGAAAGGATCACAAAACAGCTGGAAAACAGCTGAAAGTATACAGATTTTTTTTTCCAATCTGTACAAGGAAGCTGAAAGAAACTGAAGCAGAACAAAAAGTGAAAGGAGCAGTAAAAGGTTGTAAACAGGTGGATGTAAAATGAGCTCAATTCATTTTCGATGAGAAAAAAATGGCAGAAAAGGCTAAATATTTCAAAAAGCTAAAGTTGCACTAATATCAAAAGTCATAGCAGGAGTGTCCTGAAAGAGCTGAACACAATATAAGCTTTGTTGAAAACGCTTGAAAACTGCGGGATGAGAAAAGCCTCCAGTATACTCGGGCGTACGTCAGTCTGCATAACCGGATTAGAGTTGAAGTGGATGCCCACCACAGGGCGTGTATGTGCAAAGATCAATTTTTACGACAGCGTGCACCCAATGTCGCACAATAAACTGCCCGTGATGGCCGTTTTGTATATGACACCAATGTATTAAATTTCCCTTCATCCTTGATCTGGTTTAATGGCCTTTTCTTTTGTTTTTTTTTCCAAGGAGCAAGTGATCTCTTCCTCTTCCGTTGATGCCATGACTGAAATTGTGAGAAATGAAGGAATTTGTCACAAGAGAATTAAAATCAGGTCCAGTGTGGCTGCGGGAGGGTCTGGAGATTTCCCGATGGGCTGATCTGATGTGTGGGCTGCAGGGCCAGCGCTCCCTGTTTTTTTTTTTTGTTTTTTTTTACTTTTTATTAACAACATATACCAGATCTTTTTTATTATTATTATTTGCAACCTGTCAAATCAATCCAGTAGGCGTGTCAGCAAATGACCAATCGGCGACCTCAATTTGGCCCAAAGGTAAACACCCCTTGCCTGCGGAGCTGACTGCAACCAGTCAGGGTGTGCGCTCGAGTATGAAGTCTCAAGCGTCTGCGGACAGTGCACATCGAGTCCAAGCAGAAAAAGGTCTGCGCGAGTACACTGGAGCCTAAAGATGACAAACAACGTAAGGAAGAAAAATGGATCACAATAGTGTGAATGTTTCATAAACATTCACACGATAACCGTCCAGTGGGATACAAAAATATTTCTACATGAGAATACTTTTTAACAGATAAAACTGTCAACTCTATAAATATCATAAATGTGGTCAATCATCCCGACAGCACAGGATTCCTTCCAATGAGCTCGCTGATGAAGCGCTCAGACAAAACACAGCTCTAATGTGTTTTTAGGCCCAGCTTCCAGTTCACTCCTCCATGATTTGCAACCAGCCACATCAACCTCGACCTCCTGAGGGTTCCTGAATGTTATTCTAAATACTGAAAAACAAAACTCATACTTCACTGTGGCTTATAGAAGGTTCAGTTGGAAATAACACATTTATAAAGTTCAATCAAAAAGCTGCTATATAATATACTGTACAAGCAAACTTGGGGAAAATGTGAAAATATCCAGATGTGAAAAAAAAAAAAAAGACTTGAACGTAAACAGTGTTGATAATGCAGAGAGCAAGAGCTCTTAAATTAAAGGCCGGGATCCTCCATGACTAAAACGCACCACACATAAACTTGTGGCAGAACATCCCTGTCTGGTGCAAAGAAAATTAAATTAAATCTAAAAAGCTAAACTGAATCAGTACAGAGCAGATGAATGACCTCCAACCTTGATAGATTTGGTTAAATTTTCCCTTTCATTCAGACTTTCTTCTGAATGTCATCCCCACATCAAAACTGCACTTTGTTACTCCCCATGAATCACTTGTTACTAATCATTTTCCAAAATATTTATGTTAAAAAAATGTCTTCCAGGTGTAAAACTTGACTGAATAACTCTTAAGTTAAAGAATAGAAATGAGATTCCTAGCAGTGCAGTAACTCTTGAACCAAACTGTTCTCGGCTTTCCTGCAGGAAATGAAATCTCCATCGTCTGGAGACAACGTGTTCATACAATGAGCCGCCAGAAGGACAAAATTTAATAAACAACAATCCTTCCTGACAAACAGCGCTAAACCAAGAGATACACAGTTTGGGAACTCACTAATATTTCAGATGTGCATGTCAGAGAAGCCTTCAGCCAACATGAGCAGAGCTGAAATCACAGCCGTGACCCATCGCAGCTTCAGCCATGGTGCTCCAGTGAGCTTTTAACATCATGTAACATCGTCACCAAAGAAAGGTGGATAAGGAATATAATCAACGTGAAAAATGTTACGCTTCATTTAGTGAAAAAATGAGAATGTTTTGTTTTACTTTATCTCTAAAGTCATGTGAAGTTTACATAGACAAGAGGCAGTCAGAGAGATGGTGTGCCTGCACACAACAACAACAAGCATAATAAATAAATAAATATATAAATAAATAAATAAATAAATATATAAATAAATAAATAAATATATAAATAAATACTAATAATACCAATCATAGTAATAACCTTCCAGGTCATTTATTATAACGGATATCTACTGTGTAAGTATCTCTACAACTGTTTAATTAGCCAGGACACCTGTCCAGTGTGACACGGTGGTTCAGTTGCCTCTCAGCAAGAAGGTTGCTGGATTGAATCCCAGCAGAGGACCTTTCTATGTGGAGTTTGCATGTTCTCTCCTAGATGAGTGCCTTTTCTTCAGGTACTCCAGTTTCCTCCCACAGACCAAAAACAGCATGTTAGGCTGATTGGTAACTCTAAACTGTCCCTAGGTGTGAGTGAGAGAGTGAATGATTGTTTGTCTCATTTGTCTCCATGTGTCCCTGTGATGAACTGGACACCAGTCCAAGGTGTCCCCTGTTTCTTGCACAATGACTGCTGGATATGGGCACCAGTGACCCCCCGCGATCCAAAAAGGAAGAAGTGAGTAAAGATGATGGATGGATGGATGGATGGATGGATGGATGGATGGATGGATGATTGGATGTTTTCTTTGTAATATCTGAGTTTTACATTAAAAAGGAGAAGCAAGTGCTATTTACTGTTAATAATAAAACTACATAAAAAACATGATTTGGAAAGTTAAATTGAAATTGAAAATATCAACTGATGGAAAATTTGATTTAAAAAGAAAAATTTGAATAATTCCTGAAAAACTCATGCTTTTAAGATTATTGTAGATTCAGATGTCACATCATTAAACACTGAAACAAAAGAAAACCATTTATTTATTTTTATATCCAACTATTCACATCAAATTAGAGATTTGGTGATATTTGTCCAGTAAACATTTCAGGTTCCTGGCTTTTTAATATATTTTTGATACATCCGGATATTATGAGCAGTTCCAGAGATAAGCCTAATCAGGATTATCCCTGGAAGGTCTGCCTGAATCCTTTGAACGTCTCCTAAGGAGAATTTCTTAACATCGTTTGAAAGAGGGAACCTCAAACCATATTTGGATATTGGGATTTCACAGCTGGTATTACTTTGTAAAAACAGTGCACAGGTCAAGTGGCCAAACTTTAGGGGTTTTGTGCTCAAAATCATTTTTAGGTGGTAGTATTTCATTCAAGGGCCCCATTGAAAAGGTATTTTCATTATATTTTGACAAAATCCAATATTTGCTAATCTTTCAACCAAAGCACTAAATGCTGTATCTCACTACAGTACATCACTTGTGACTTTGTTCGCTGTGATGGGTCACATGATCACATATCACATATGATCAAAGAGCCTCTTATGTTGCAATTTGAAGAGTCTATTTTTGGTTTTCATCATGATGGAAAAAATTAAAAATGACTCGGAACAAAATGCGTTTAAAACATTTCATACAAAGTTCATCCAACTTCAGCGGGCATACAGATTATTTATTATATTTGGGAAGGGATCGACCAAATCTTGGACGATCCTCTCCCAACCACATTCCTGAGATGACCCACAACCACGCAGCATCTGCAGGTCTCAGCTGACATTGATATGTAATTCTAAAGTATTTATCAGCCAATACCAATAGGCCAACTCTAAATTAATACGACACTGTATTCACTCAAGTTTCTCTTGTAAAAGCAGTCAATATGCTTTGATAGGATCTTATTTTATGATGGCCACAAATTACGTCATAAATATTTTTTAAATTCCTCACCATTCTTAAGAAGAAAAAAGCTAAATAAATTATAAAATAAAACCCAACCTTGCTTTCATGTTGAATCTGACCTTTAAGGGCAGCTGGCTCTTTGAAGAAATGCTCAAATGTTTTGGAGCTCAAACTTCAGATTACAGTATTTATTTAACTTTATTTAATGTCCTAAGTCATAAAAAATGTCTGGAATTCTTTGTGGCACCGCAAAAGGTCCTGCATGTTTTTCCTCCGTTGTCGTTTCACATGTTCAGACCTCAGTGGGACCCGTGCACAAGACCAAGTATTCAAACATAGCTGAAATAGTTTGTGATGAACTTTCCCACAACGTTTTCTCTTTAATTCACCGAAGTCTTTTCAGAAGCCCCAATCCCCGCTCTCGGTTTGCTCGCTGGATGTGCACATAGCAGGAGTCTTATAAACCAGCCTATAGGTCTCCATTCAACTGACTCAAAGGTTAAGGTATTGTTCTGAAACTGTGTGTATTTGTTTTTTCTTGATACAATCAGTGGATAAAAAGGCCTCAAACCACTGTTAAAGTATAACGTCAACTATTTTCAAAGCGTGACCTTTGTAGCTTTTACACTCCCCATTATAAAACTGTCAAAGGCGGCTGTACCCTGCTCTTCCTGTCACATGGTGCACGCTGCTTATAAACCCATTTTAGGGCTCCTTCTGTGGCATCACAGACCAGCAATCCAACAAAGGCGGCAAATAATTCAGATTTATTATTCTAGCAAACTAAAGCCAGTGCTGTTAAAATAAATATACTCCAAATAATGGAACAGACAAAACCTTCAGCTTTATTTTCTGAGTGGGCTGCAGACAAAAACTACAACTACAGATGCACGACAGATTCACTGTCATCAAGCCAGTACAAGCTCCACGTACCCAAACAATCCTGATCTCTATTTATAAAGTAGAAAGTATCAAAAAGCATGAATTCAAAAGAACAGGCTGCAAAGAACGGTAATTTCCCAGAAAAAAAAGTGTTTCTCCAAAGATGTTTTACAGCTAGAGATTGAAATAAATGGCAAAATAAATAACTCACAAATGTACAAAACAAAGTGAAAACCTGATAGTGAAACTTACAAAAAGGAGCTAAAGGGAGATTGTGACTAAAACCAACCTGAGACAGTGGTCTGGACAGCTGGTTGATCTCTGGTGACCACGAGCGCTGCTGGACACTAACAACAAGGACAAAAACAGGCCATGAGAACTGCTTCACAGGAACTTTGACACAAGACAAACATGTTAACACTCAGATTTTATATGTAACAATAACAATAATATCTTAGTGTAAAAATTAAATATGTTTTAGTCATATTTTAGTAAAACTATATCAATTGACGGGATCATCAATATAAAGTCAACAGATGGTGACAGACACATCCACAGTCACTTTTTCATACCATGATGAGGAAATTTAGAGAACAAACAGTATGGCGGCATGCGGCTCGGGTGGTTGCTGAGGCAAAAACTCGGGCGTGGGAGGAGTTCGGAGAGGCCATGGAGAATGACTTCCGTACGGCTTCGAGGCGATTCTGGTCCACCATCCGGCGTCTCAGGGGGGGAAAGAGGTACGAGACCAACACCATTTATGGTGGAGGTGGCGTGCTGCTGACCTCAACTCGGGATGTTGTGAGTCGGTGGGCGGAATACTTCGAAGACCTCCTCAATCCTACTGGCACGTCTTCCACTGAGGAAGCAGAGCCTGGGGACTTTGGGTCGGGTTCTCCGATCTCTGGTGCTGAGGTCGCCGAGGTGGTTAAAAAGCTCCGCGGTGGCAAGGCTCCGGGGGTGGATGAGATTCGCCCGGAGTTCCTTAGGGCTCTGGATGTTGTAGGGTTGTGTTGGCTTACGCGACTCTGCAATACATAGTTCCCATGTGACGTCACATCTGTGGGTTGTCCTGTTTAACCCTCCCACAGGTAGGCTAAGCGCAGCTGGAGCGCGTTCTACTGGATGTCCATTTTTCACGTTGTTTTTTTTGTTAATTTCTAATTAATTGCAATGGTTACTTCGTGTTGTGTCAGTGGGTGTTCCAGTCGGGTAGACGTTTGGGCAACGCGCAGGTTTCACTTAATCAAAAAAAAAGTAAACGTGAAGGATTTATTTCATCGGAGAAACTCAACAACCGCCCCATCTCTGCTTGGATCTGCTCAGAAGACATCGTGCTTTTGGCCGGTAAACAAAATATTCTACATAAATCATTTTGTGAAACAATGTTAGAGTACAACTGTCTGTGTGTTAGAGCTGTGTTTTTTATTTTTTTTTATTTAGCGACAGCATGCTGTGGCTAGCTTAGCATCTCGCTAACGCGGCCTCCTCACGGTCCACCGGGACCGGCGGGGAGACCGTCCCAGTGGGAGAAGGAGGACGGGAGCCAAGTCGTGCGGGCGACGCGTCGGTCCCATGGGACGTGCCCCCGCGGCCGCGACGGATCCACGCCGTCCGACCTGAGCTCGACGGACCATCCGCTCCAGATGCTAACAACATGCTAACTTCCAACACGGTAACACTCAAAGTGCTGGTTCTGGTCCGTGTTCAGCCTGGACTGTTTGTGCTGGCTGTGTGTTATTTTAGTTAAACCTTTTTTTAGCTGGTTAGATATGATTGAGACAGTTTACACATCTTTTTTGGATTTAAAGCTGTGAAGCTCTGTGCTGTGAAGCCGGTGTGCTGTGAAGCCGGTGTGCGCTCTTTGTAGTAATTAAATAATTAATGATATCGGAGTAACTACTTTGTGACAAGTTGTCTGATTCGTCTGCCATGATTTCTTTCTCAAACTCATTTAACTCGACCACTGCCATTTTGCTGTTGTTCCTTGGTGAAGCTGTGGTAGCTCGTGTTTTTGTCCGTATAATTTGCTCTGCTAGTTCGCAATCTTGCCTTCTCTGCCTTCAGATGTGGTGCGGAAGCCGGTATGGGGGCGTGTCTGGGAACTATGTATATCGCGTGGACATCGGGGGCAGTTCCCTTGGATTGGCAGACTGGGGTGGTGGTTCCCCTATTTAAAAAGGGGGACCGTAGGGTGTGTTCCAACTATAGGGGGATCACACTCTTAAGCCTCCCTGGTAAGGTCTATTCAGGGGTTCTGGAGAGGAGGGTCCGTCGGATAGTCGAACCTCGGATTCAGGAGGAGCAGTGTGGTTTTCGTCCTGGTCGTGGAACACTGGACCAGCTCTACACCCTCAGCAGGGTCCTGGAGGGTGCGTGGGAGTTTGCCCAACCAGTTTACATGTGTTTTGTGGACTTGGAGAAGGCATTCGACCGCGTCCCTCGGGGGGTTCTGTGGGGGGTACTCCGGGAGTATGGGGTACCAGGCCCTTTGATAAGGGCTGTTAGGTCCCTGTACGACCGGTGTCAGAGCTTGGTCCGCATTGCCGGCAGTAAGTCAGGCTCGTTTCCGGTGAGAGTTGGACTCCGCCAAGGTTGCCCTTTGTCACCGATTCTGTTCATAACTTTTATGGACAGAATTTCTAGGCGCAGCCAAGGTGTTGAGAGGATCCGTTTTGGTGACCTTAGAATCGCTTCTCTGTTTTTTGCAGATGATGTGGTCCTACTGGCTTCATCAGTTCGTGATTTACAACTTTCACTGGAGCGGTTTGCAGCCGAGTGTGATGCGGCCGGGATGAGGATCAGTTCCTCCAAATCCGAGGCCATGGTCTTGAGCCGGAAAAGGGTAGCATGCCCTCTCCGGGTCGGGGAGGAGGTCCTGCCCCAAGTGGAGGAGTTTAAGTATCTCGGGATCTTGTTCACGAATGAGGGAAAACTGGAGCGTGAGATCGATAGGCGGATAGGTGCAGCGTCCGCAGTGAAGCGGGCGCTGTACCGGTCTGTCGTGGTGAAGAGAGAGCTGAGTCAAAAGGCAAAGCTCTCAATTTACCGATCGATCTACGTTCCCACCCTCATCTATGGTCATGAGCTTTGGGTTATGACCGAAAGAACAAGATCTCGGATACAAGCGGCTGAAATGAGTTTTCTCCGCAGGGTGGCTGGACTCTCCCTTAGAGATAGGGTGAGAAGCTCAGTCATCCGGGAGGGACTCGGAGTAGAGCCGCTGCTTCTCCACATCGAGAGGAGCCAGTTGAGGTGGCTCGGGCATCTGGTTAGGATGCCTCCTGGACGCCTCCCTGGTGAGGTGTTCCGGGCACGTCCCACCGGGAGGAGACCCAGAGGAAGACCCAGGACGCGCTGGAGGGACTATGTTTCTCGGCTGGCCTGGGAACGCCTTGGGATTCCCCCGGAGGAACTGCTCCAAGTGGCTGGGGAGAGGGAAGTCTGGGCCTCCCTACTTAGGCTGCTACCCCCGCGACCCGACCCCGGATAAGCGGAAGAAGATGGATGGATGGATGGATGGATGGAACAGTATGGCCGTCATTTTATTTAATCCAAACTGTTTAAATCAAGTTGACTGAACTTCTTTTCTCGTTGAAGACACTTTGCTTCTTATCTGAAGACCTTTACAGATTCAAACTGAAAGCTGCATCAGTGCAAGCTTTAAACTGCAGCTAATAAGTTCCCGTTTTAAAGCTTGCATCTGGACCTTTCAGGTTGAATTGATTAAGGTTTCTTCCTGTTAAAAGGGATTTTTTCCTTTCCACTGTCGCCTTTGTGCTTGCTCAGGATGGGAGACTGCGACAAAGTGAAGATTCAACATGTCTGCTGACTTCCTTAGATAGACAACTTTACTAACCGGCTTTTTTATGCATGTGAATATTTCTGTGCAGTGCTCTGAGACAACTTCTGATGGGCTTTGTGCTACATAAATAAACTGAATTGAACTGAAATAAGCTCCTCGGATGAGAAGCAAACATCTTCAGCAAGAAAAAAGTTCAATCCCCTTAAGGGTTTTGCCATTTCTTACATGATTGATCTGTACTTTACTAGTTTTTGTTGTTCCAAAATCATCTTTAACTAGTTACAAAGCAAACAATGACAAAACAAGGTGTTGAGCTGAATTCACGTAAAAATAAATACGTTTGTTCCGGTCTATAAGTCGCACCCTTTTGCCTAATTTGCATGCCCTGCGACTTATAGAGAGGTGAGACTTGTTTATGGATTTTTTCCCTATTTTTAGACCAATTTTTGGCTCAGATATTACCGTTTTTCATTTTGGCAAAAAGATGGTGCAGGACCACTTTCGGCCACTAGGGGTGCAGTACCACTTTTGTCCGCTAGGGTACACCAACCGTTCCCACCTCGTGTCCGACGGCAGCCTTCTCTGGTCTGACACACTGTCGCTGCCCGGCCTCCTGCTCTGGAGGTATGAACTACTGTTAGCTCAGGGTTTGTTAGCAAAAACGGTTACTATTTATCTAAATAACTCATGAACTACAGGACAGATTTTCTTTAAACTTACAAAAAGTAATTACTTGGTGGTCATTTACAAACAGTTAGCTGTTGGAGTTGTTTGAGCTAAAATTTGATTTATTTATAATTTATTTTTGCAGTGCGCGTGACCGTTTGGAAGACATCAAAGTGAAACAATTTAAATCCAGAAGATTTGACCATTACGTGAATTTATTAAGGAACGGTTAAGCTAAGACACATCTTTGCCATAATTTTCAGCAGACAATTGGTTTTACCGTGTTAATCTTGTTAAAAGTCCTTCCGTGCATGCTTCTGTGGCCGCCATTTTCAGCAGGGCAAATGACGCGCTGACGCGTCGCGTAGCGGTGACGCATAATAGATGTGACTTAAATAAAGGTGCGACATGTTTATGGATTTTTCCAATTTATTGCCAATAATTGGACAAAGCGACTTCTAGAGAGGTGTGACTTTTCAGGTGGAAAACACGGTAAATAAAAACAGGAGAGCAAACAAGTGGACAAATGCAGAGACCACAGTGAATGTTCCACATTCCACCTTTTGTTGAAATGAATGCAAACAGAAGAATGTGATATCCTGTGCATATCTATTGTTACAACAGTACAACCCACTTTCTCTGTGCTAGTCTCATACCTATTGACTTGCTGTGGTATCAAGAGAGCACTTGCTGCAGCCTTTTGTCCACACGCAGGCCTGCTTATGCAATGAATCAGCTCTCTATGTTTTTCATACCATTTTCATACTGAATGAGTTATGTTTACATCAACTCTTTCGCAGTGACTGTGCAAAGTGAACTTTAAAGCAACCCGTCAAACTGTAAAACCATAAAAACCCTTTGCATGTGATGTTAAGTCCAGATGATACATCAAGCTTATGGTTTTTTTTTTTGCCTACCATGACAAACCCTCTCATTGCATCTTTAGGCATTAGCAGCAGTAGAGTGGTTCAGAAAAATAATACAATTTACAGCTGATGTGCATTAAAATCCAATCTGATCGACTGAACAAAGTAAATCATTATAGTGACAGTAGAAGCATCAAACTGGAGCTACCTCTTGTTGATAATCGGTGTCAGCCTGTCTTTTCTGTCCGTACTAGCAGGGGAATAAGGAGAGTACGGTCCAGGAGACAGAGATTTAGTGTTTGAAATTGTGTACTCTCTGTAGTTCTGGTTCTCGTCTCGACTCACTATGACTGCCTCCTAGAAAGAAAGAAAAAAGTGTTACAAGATGATGAGATTTCATGTCTATTGGAATTTGAACTTCCCTGACAGCACACACAACAGAGGAGTGTAATAAATGCATTACATTGAAAGCGTTTCAGGTGATTTTGTGCTAAATTTCTTATTATGTCCTGCTTTGCTTCCCACAAGAGTATAAAATGATATGTAATAAACAGATGAGCAATGCATGCATAGAAAAAAATGAAGCACAAATTATGCAAATAAAAACATTTAAGAGCTGTTCTATACATTTTAAAAGCAATAGTACATTTGTTGGATATCAGTTTGACCTGAGCTTTGATTTTGTGTTTTCTGGACAAAAATATAAACAAGTAAAGAGTCTGGTGGAGTTTTAGAACGGACCTGGAAGCGTTCAGCAAGCAGTTCAGGGGTGCTGACACCGTTGGTCCGTCCAGAGCTGGAAGGTTCAGGTCTTCAAGGGAAGAAGATCAGACTTTTAAACACTGAACAGTATCGTATAACCCTGAGTTTAATTTTACAGCCATGCACCTGGGATGATCTTATCCTAATACTGGTGGGAAAAAATATAAAATGAGTAAGGAAAAGGAAATCCCATGTAAGAAACTTCTTCAAACAGACCTAAGTTACATTAAGAACAAGTTGTTGCAGGAAAAAAAAAGTTTAACTTTCAAGGAAAATGCTGAGCAAGGGGGGAAAAACGTGCTTTCCAAAACTCTAAGTGAACTTCATTTTAAGGTCTGGCAAGTCAAAATAAAGAATAATTAGGGAAAAAATCATTTGCGAACACTCTGGGCAGGCGTTCATGCTCATGTCGCTTCAGCAACTGTCAAAGATTACTAAAAATGAGTTCTGCAGACTCTGTCCCCAGTTAAAACTATGCTCTCATTAACTTTTTTTCCAAGCTGTTCCTTTTCTAAAATAAAAAACAGATTCTGACCACTAAAATCATTGAATTAGGAAGGGAAATTTCAGCAGTATAAATGCCAACACAAACATGGAGAGGCCTCCTGACTGCAGGACTAACAGCTTCTTGTTTAAGTCCAAGGTAATGAGGCACAAAGGAAGGCTGAGATCCATTATCTTTACCCGCTTCATCCTTTCTGAGGGCGCAGGCATCACTGATGCCTACATCCAGCAGTCACTGTGCGAGACGCCTGTGGTAAATCACCATGAAGGCTCGCCTCGAGTGGCCTTACATACTGCATGCAAAGGAAAATGACAAAGACACAGTATCTGGAGGCTCCTCAGTGATCTATTGGTATTAAAAAAAGAAAAGATCGGAGCAGAAGCTGTAAAGCTGTAAAAATGTTACGGTGAGCTTTAAATTTCTTCTTTGTATTTTGTGCTTTGTCTCAGGACAGCAGAAGACGATAGTCTTTTTAGAGAACCAGATTTATTTTAAGCCAAGGATGAAAGTTTTTCAGACCCAGGTCTCTGGAGAACTTCCAGAGACCTTTCTAACAAACGACAGTCTGGTAAGGCAAAGACTCTTCAAGACAGAAATGATAACCACTGGGACTGAACCCCCGTCCATGATCATAAATCAAACTCCGAATATCCTCAGACACCCTACACCCAAGTTGGTCTAAGCTCAGGTATAAACACTGGAAACTACTTGAGACTAATCAGACTGGACAGAATGATCACAAAACACACTCTTTCCATCAGTCTGACGACAACAGACATAACAGACAGAAACACGTCTACCAAACTTTACTGTGCAATATTTCCACATAGAAATGGCAGCTTTTTTTAAAACTCAGTTTATTTTACTTTACTTTGTATAAATATTGTGCATGTGCAGTACATACCAGAATAATCACTGCAAAATATCACATCATGTTGCTGCTGATCTGTTTCATGTTGCTGTGTTCATTCGTGCCCATCTGCTCATACAGACTCATGTTCATGCTGCTGTTTGGAGTGATGTTTTTCTATGATATTAGTGCTTAGTGTATTTTTTGTTTATGTTTTTCTTAGTTATATCCTATGTTATTACTGTTTTTCTCTTACATTTTGTTGTTGGATGTAACTGGGACCCTGTGTACATAATCTCGTTTCATCACATGTACCACATGTGGTGCAAATGACAATAAAGATTCTCTGACTCTGACTCTCTGACTCATACTTCCAAAATTAAAAACAAAAATACATAACTTAATGTGACGTAATGGTTTAATTTGAGTATTTATGCACTGGTATGTCATAAAGCTGTATTTCCTTTATCTATTTTTCACCTTTTCTTAAAGTGACTGTGTTCCGCATTAAAAATGCTTGTGGTTGTGTGCAATATTAATGTTTAATCCTGCGAAAGCAAAACCATTTGTGATAAACCCACATTTTTCTCACCCTCACTTTTCTCACCCTCACATATACTTCCGTCATCACTGTCATCTAAAACACGTGTAAGCCTCAAGGCCAGTGAAAGTCCTTTGCGATACTGATAATACGCTTTGATATTGAAATGGCAATACAGTATGGTTGTTTGTTTCCTCTGTCTCTATTTGTTCTTGTGATGGACTTGCAACCTGTCCAGGGTGTACTCGGTGTTCTAGACTCTGACTTTAAGTCTGTTCTACAAAAAAAAGCTTCTTTCAGTTAAGACAGATAGCTGAGCTTAAGTCCATGTTGACCAGATCTGACCTTGAAACATTAGTCCATGCATTCGTTACAACCCAGCTGGTCTACTGTAACACACTTTATGTTGGGGTCAGTCAGGTTTCCTTCTCACGTCTCCAGCTCATCCAAAATCCTGCAGCTCGGCTCTTAACAGGAACTCATAGGTTTGAGCACATTTCACCAGTTCCCTTAACAGTCAGTCACTCGGTGCAACATAAATGCTATGGGAAATTGTGCCCCGCGCGATTACCCAAAGGAATACAATCACGCCTTTACGGCAGGGGCGTCAGTGTCACGCCAGAGTCCCCTCCCTCTGGGTATTTAAGACGCGGACGCCCATCCTACTTTCTCTTATTGCCCTTCACCTCACTTAACCCTGAACTTCGGGGGACTTCTCTGTTGTCACATCACTCGATCAGAGGTGAGCTTGCTCCCTACGCTGAGCGTACAGAGAAATTTTCCTGCATACTGCTGGACTGGCAAAAGCTAGTCCAGCGTTTTTCTACTTACCTCAAAGTTTTCTTCTCTCTCCGCAGCTGCTTCGCTCGACGGCACTAACTGCGTCACAACACTCCCTGCTAACCATTAGCAAGCTAGCCAGCGAAAGCGACATGATGGAGAGGACGTCTTCGAACAAAAGGAAACTAGGAACAGCCTCGACGCTTCTCGTCTCCGGACATGGCTCCAGAGAAGGGAAAACGGAGGACAAAGGTTCCGAAGAAAACCAGCAGGACGGCGAGCCCTCGCTCGCGCCCCTGCCCCAGCGGCTGCGGCTACTCCCTCTCGGCGACGGCCACCCAAGAGGCCTGTCCCGTCTGCCTAAGGATCCTACACGCAAGAAAAGCACTGGAATCCCCCGACTCCTGCTCCCACTGCTGTCGGATGCCGGCGAGAGTGAGGAAACGCCGCACGGACGCGTTGGCTAAGACCATGGAGAAGGCCGCGGCGCTGAAGGCCGCACGCCACACAGAACTGCTCGCTCCCGAACCGGAGCTCGAGAACATGGACTTGGAATGCAGCTGTCGGGTCTGGGATGAGAACGTGTCGGACTCCTCTGTCCCCGTCGAGGACTCGACGCCCGAAGTGTCCGACCAAGACGCCGAGTACGGTTGCAGTGGGGAAAGTGTGGATTCCTCTCAGAACCTGGCGCAAGTTCTACCGGAACCGGACGTGTCGATCCCTGCTCTGTTCGACTTGTGCCACAGGGCGGCGGACGCCCTGCAGGTCGCGTGGCCAGACCCCATGCCTCGCCAACAGGTTACGAGGCTGGCGGGAAATTACTTCTATGCAAAACAGCAGCAGACGACGACGTAGCAGAAAATGCCCATTTTCCCGGACTTCCTCATGGAGCTCACGCGCTCCTGGGCGGAACCCGGAGCTCCCATGATGCTGCCACTATCCCGGCTCCTGGATGTCGCCGGAATGGAGGCAGCAGGTCTTGCCAGCGCACCCCAGATAGAGTAGACCCTGGCGGTTCATCTGGCCCCCGCAGCTACGAGGGCGAAGCCAGCGCTGCCCAGCAGGGCCTGCCGCGCTTCGGAGAAACAGCTAGAGAAATGCTACCGGGCTCAGGGCCTCGCGGCTCGTGCGATGAACGCTTCAACCATGATGCAGGTGTACCTGGCAGAGGAGCTGCAGGAACTGCAGGTAACGACAAACGAACAAGCCAAACGAACAAGCCGCAACAGAAACCAAGGAAGAGGCCCGCAGGACTTCTGACTTTTTGCTCTGCATGATGAGGACAATGGCCATTATGCAAGGCAGAGCAATAGCGGAAGTGGTTGTCGCCCAGCGCCATCTTTGGTTGACTTTGACAGACCTCCCAGAAAACCAAAGGTCCCCCTTCCTCCAGCACCCTATCGAGCCGACGGGACTCTTCGGGGGAGCCCTGGAACGTATCCAGGCCAGGCTGGAACAAAGACGCAAACAGGCAGAAGCCCTCCGCGAGGGGCTGCCGAGGAAAAGCTTTGCATCCCCCAAGGAAGCCATGCTTCGCCCTCCGTGGAAGAGACCCGCTGGCGACGGAGAGCCTTTTCAGCATCAGGCGGCCAGGCCGAGGGCCTCCTCGATGACTCCATGTGGAAAGCAGATTCGGGCCTGATGAAACAGGACAAACTTATGATTTTACAGGTTTGCCCGCCCACGTGGTACGGGAACCTGACCCTTTGAGCCCAGTCTTCACTTGTAAAACACTACAAGAAGCTGGTGACATGTGTGTGCGCACTAAACATGACTCGCCTACTGTATGTGTAATAAAAACAAGCACTGTTTCATGCATATACAAAAATAAAAGTACCAAAACACAGACTGCCCTGGTTCTTGACCCGAGTCCCACTTTTATAAAACACAAACCACTTGGTCAAACTATGAACCACAGCAAGATGCGCGAGCTATGTCTGAGATAGTCAGATCTCGCAATATCTTCTGTCGGGCTGACCAGTCTGCTCGAGAGCTCGCGAGAGGGGTCAAAGGCCACCCCTCCCACACTCAAACATGACAAGCAGCAATTAGACATGCCTTCCAGGCTCATGGCGCACGCGCAGGCCTGGAGGGTGTGTCTGCCAAATGAATGGGTCATGAAGACAATATGTCATGGGCTCAGGCTGTAGTTCGCCAAGAGACCGCCCCCCTTCACAGGGGTGCTGCAATCGAATATTAACCCTGCACGCGTACACGTGCTGAAGGAGGAAGTATTGACGATGCTACAGAAAGGAGTAATAAGTTTGGTCCCGAAACGCAAACTACGCTCCGGTCACTACAGCAAGTACTTCCTGGTGCCCAAAAGGGATCATTCCCTGAGGCCGACCCTGGATCTCAGGACTTTGAACAAGCGAAGAAGAACTTTCAAGTTCAAGATGCTTACACTGCGGCAGGTCCTCCAGTCTGTGAGACCAGGAGACTATGCATGTACAATGGATTTGAAGGACGCCTACTTCCATGTGGACGTGTGGAGGAAGCACAGAAAATGTCTCCGTTTTGCTTTCGAAGGGAAGGCTTATGAATTCAAAGCCTTACCCTTCAGTTTGAAGACGGCTCCTCGTACATTTACTAAATGTCTGGACGCAGCCCTGACCCCTTTTAGGAATCAAGGAGTCAGGATTATGAACTACCTGGATGACCTCCTGATTCTGGCCGGAAGCAGAATACAGGCCCAGTCACACTCCTGTAGGGTGATTTCTCACCTGGAGTCTCTCGGTTTTGTCATAAACCTACAAAAGAGTGACCTAACCCCATCACGGATTATCGTATTTCTGGGAGTACAGGTCGACACCATCCGGTACAGAGCATGGCTCTCAAAGGAACGAGTTTCCTCGATTCGCCATTGCCTGTGTAGTGGGCATGACCGTGTCCACTTTGATACACCTGTGTATTTTTGAACTGTTCCAGAGATGACCTTTACTGACCTCTCAGTAAAGCAAGACATTTACTACAAATTATTCCATTAGTTGTAATCTGAGAACATAGTCACCAAAAGAGACTATTTCTATCTTTGATTTTATTCTAATGTAATCAAAAGAATAACTTTTGTCATTTTCATGATGTGTGCTTTTAAGCTGTGTTATTCTGTAAAAGCATTACTGTGTCACTTCTGCACTAACGATGTATTCACAAATTGTGTGAAAGTTGAGGGCTCGGGTCAGAGAGGCCCGACCGTTTTGTTTAGAAATAAGAAGACAGTTAATCCGTTGTTTGCAGGAGAATGACTCCAGCTTTCTCTGTCTTTTCCTAAACAATCTCCCTCTGCTGAATTTCACCTTGAATCGTGATAACAAGTGAACTGCTCGACTGTTTTTCTTTTGAACCAATGGAAAAGAGACAAGTTTCTCTCACCTCGGATCCTTCCTTAAAGTTCTAAGCCGTTGCTGGAACTGATTAGTCTGCTGGGAACTTCAAAGAGATGTGAACTTTCCCAAAGAGCTGGATGGATGTTTAGTCACACGCTAAGGGCACGTCATCCAGTTAAGGACTAATAACATGCTGTTATAGTCCACTTAGAACGAGCGTAAGCTCAAAACTTTGTTTATTCCTTTCTGGAATAAGTTATCTTGAGCCAAAAAACCACGACTGCCACGGCTTCTGCCGACGAAAGCAAGTATCACCGACACTGACAAGGTAAACACGTGTGGAGTCCAGCTTGGACTTGCGGGACCGACGACTCGTCAGTCCAAGGCTGATCACAGCTCTTTACCAGAACCGAGGCGGACGTCTTAAGGTAAAGGAGCAGCTGTTTGCTTACTGGAGGTGTGATGATATCTTAGCTGGACGCGTATGGAAGAGTGTCATCTGGTTTTATAAATGCAAGATAAACTTCCTCTCTTAACCTCCCAATTCCTCTTAAATCTTTCCTTATCTCCATTTCTAAGCTG
Organism: Garcialebias charrua; assembly: GCA_038048925.1. NCBI lineage: Eukaryota > Metazoa > Chordata > Actinopteri > Cyprinodontiformes > Rivulidae > Garcialebias > Garcialebias charrua. The sequence goes on along the minus strand of JBBPBX010006546.1, from coordinate 44,450 downwards.
GAAACTATATTTAAGCTAAAGAGCCCTCAGACTAAATATGTTAACATCCAGTATTTATGTCTGTTGTGTTGTAATTTAACTGTGCTGACGTGTTAAATTGAAAGAAAGTGAAATCATGTCAATCAAGTGTAATGGTGTTAATTTAGCTGATTTATTTTAAATAAATGGTAGTGTATTTGACATATCAAACTAAGTTAACGTCTCTTAACAGGCAAATTGGATGGATGGATTTGTTCAAATTTTGGACCGAGAACACAGATGGTTTGAGAGGGGGGTAAAGGAAGCTGTGTATGTTAAGAGAGAAAAACCTTCTCTTAACAGAGGAGGAGGTCTGAGATTTCAACTGTCTAAGACCTATAACTCAGTTTTGGATTTGATTCCGAAACGTTTTACACCGGATGGGAGCAGGGATGCCTTGTCTGTAAATTAGACTAACAAAGTTCTCTGAGTAGCCTCTGTTGTTGTTTGGGAGGTGTTGTTTGTCAATTTACATACAGTTTTGTGTCTTCTAACAGAGACCTCAAGGGAACCTCCTACTGTTAGGTGTGATCTTTCAATTTACATGTATGTGTTACAAACCCCCTTTTAAGCTGGGATGTGTCGTTTTGTCAATTTAAATAGAATGGGCATGTTAGTTAATTTGTGGTGTTTTTTCAGTTTCCAATTTCATATGTTGGTGCGTGACTTGTAAGCCTGTATAAAACTTCTCGTTCTCACAGCTTCCATTCAGAATTGAAAAAGACTTCTGGACAGAAGTCGAAACGTTTTCTGCAACAAATAAAGTCCAGTTGATCCTGTATTGAACGCCTTTTTTGATTTCATCATGTCCTGGACGACTGAGAATCTTCACCAGCAGACTGATAAGGGAACTGAAAGTTATGCACCATAACTCATGTTCTCTGAAGGAAGGGAACGAGGTGCAACATACCTGGCCCTTTCAATGCTGAAAGCTCGGTGAAGTGCATTCTAGAGAAAGTAGGATGGGCGTCCGCGTCTTAAATACCCAGAGGGAGGGGACTCTGGCTTGACGCTGACGCCCCTGCCATAAAGGCGTGATTGTATTCCTTCAGGTAATCGCGCGGGGCGCAATTTCCCATAGCATTTATGTTGCACCTCGTTCCCTTCCTTCAGGGAACATGAGTTATGGTGCATAACTTTCAGTTTTGTCCTCCCTTCACTGGCTCCCTGTACATGTCAGAATTTTAAAATTCTCCTGTCGACCTTTAAGTGAATAAATGGCCTTGAACCCTCATACCTCTCTGACCTCATTCAACCTTATGTTCCTTCTCTGGCGATGAGATCATCTGATCTGCTGCTTTTGGTTGGACCAAAAACCATGCTCAAGCTCAGGAGGCTTTTTCAGTTATGAAACCTAAACTGTGGAACAGTCTGCTCCCAACATTAGACAGGACACTTCACTCCCTGCATTTAAATCTCTCCTAAAAACACACACCTGTATTCACTGACATTCAACACAGTGTGGTGTGATTTAGTAATTAATTGATTCACTTTGTTTTTGTGTCTCTATGTTTTTATTTTGATGCTTTTAATTACATCTTGCTATTATTTTTCTTTAATTAGTGCCTTGATCTTATTGTTAAGCACTTTGGTAACAGCTACCGTTTTAAATGTGCTTTATAAATAAATCGACTTGACTACTCTGACTCTCACATAGTGACTGCTGGATCTGAGCACCAGTGACCTTCTGAGCTGGAAAGGAAGAAGCAGGTAAAAGAGGATGGTTGGATGGATGGATGGATGGATGGATGGATAGATGGTGGGTTAGTTTGTTGATTGATGGATGGATGGATGGATGGATAAATGGATGGATAAATGGATGGATAAATGGATGGATGGATGGATGGATGGATGGATGGATGGATGGAAATTTGACCAGATCAGGCGATCAGTTTTCTGAAAATCAACTAAAAAATGCACATCATTCTAGCACAGATCTGTCATTAAAAAAAATAATTAGGAGTTACTTTGTTGGTTGAGTCTTCTTGCGAGAGTGACTGAAACAGTGTAAGAAGAACCATTGGCCATTATATCACCACTTACACAGTATACATAAAGTTACATGTTACCAACAAAACCAAACTGAGAAAATTTAAGGGTTGTAAGCAAAGTGCAATCTTGGTTGCTCTGATGTTCAAAAATATACTTCATAAAAAACTGGGACGAGTGTGCTGCTGGATGTGCCGCCAGTAACTTCATACAGTAAAGTGTAAAGAACCACTTGGCAGCTAAACGCTTCTTCCAATGGGAAAAACACCAACACAATAGTAATTGAGATTGCTGTTGAATTTATGCCAAACAGATGCTGAGCTGGAAAACAACTGTGTGATTTATCCTTTTAAATGATCATCATCTCAAGAGCCTGTTTGGACATACTGTAATTCAAAAGCTTGTAAATTTGCATTAAAAAAAAACTCTGAGATGGATCACAGTCTTAGCTGCTGGAAACCACTGAGAAGGGCAAAGCACCATAGGATGATTGTACTGGCCAGGCAAAAAGTAATGGTCTGTCTGCCTTGGTGGGAGACATGAGATCAGAAGGGAAAAATTCACTCACATGGACGAAGGACATCCGCGAAGGAAGTACAGGGAAACGTGTGCAAGTGTGTGTTTGTGTGCCACAAGAAGGGAACACGTACAAAAACAGATTGATGGGAGGGTGGTACAGCAGTGACCACATGAGAATTTAGGGAGGAACTTTAATCAAAACACCAGCCAACAATGTTTATGACTTAAGGAAAAAGCTTTCTGGAGGCCAACACCTTGTCATTTGAACAAGGTTGTAGCAAATCTAAAAACAAGATTTATTAGGAGACCAGGGAAAGGAAGAGAGGCGCTCTCATACATCCTGGCATTTCCCCTGATTATAATCAGCTGTTTTGTTTGTACAGTGCTTCTTGATAGACATAAATAAGTATAACGACTTTGGACTTGGTACAAAATACTTAATTACAGGCATGGAAGATTTTCATTGATGGACTATGATGCAGAAGTGTATGATATTGCACTGCAAAACTTCTTATTTTTGCAAATTATGCACATGTATTTATAAAATAACTTAATAAGTAAATCTTACCTCGCCACCAGCAGCTGCAGATTGGTCTTTGAGTTCTTAATTTTGCTCTGGGCCTCTGCGTTCAGCATCTCCTCTGTGTTTTCTCCATTGATCTCCAAGATCAAGTCACCAGCTTGCAGGTTTGCTTGCTCTGCCTTGCTGCCTGAATTGACCTGTTCAACAGAAGCAGCAGGTCCAGTTAGAAACTACTGGCCCAGAGTCCAGTGCTTAATTTGAGCCAGAACAGGATCCGGGAACTCTCTTATTTTGACAGGGTGTGTTCCGGTAACTGTTTGCCAGGATCTGGATTTGATCCGGTAACGCTCAGGCTTACTAATAATAAAGTTATGAACAAATGTGACTGCCTAGAACAATTAAAACTTATATTGGATATGTAAACTGAAAATAATTACATAAACACTCATTTTAAACACAACAGCCACTTACAAGCATACGAGCTGCCCCGTCAAGTAGTATTCCTGCGTCTAACCTTAAAAAAATCTCTACCCCTAAATGAGAGGTGGGGGTGAGAGCCAGGCAGTCGTATAGGGTGACTTCCATAGTCATATGCAGGCAGGAGCCCACAAGCAGCCGCAGGCAGGCAACTGGAGATTTCACGTGGAGTAGGACAACAACAAGCACAGAAAGAGTTGGCCTCAGAACCGTTGGGGGCGGGGGTGGATACTTGACAGAAGTGGAGTATTTACAAATGTAGATAAACGTAGATGTTTAACAACCCGATAAAATACACCAAAATGCAGTAAATGGCATCTAATTTATTCAAAAATTTCTGGGGGAGGAC
>JBBPBX010006546.1:29855-40407 GCA_038048925.1 Garcialebias charrua | reverse complement strand
AATACAGGTAACCCTCGAGGTACGACACCTGCGACCTACGGCAACTCAGACTTACGATTTTATCATATTTAATAAAAATATGATTAAAAAAAAAAAAAAAAAAATTTTTTTTTTTTTTTTTTTGTGTTTAAAAGTTATTAATTTCATGTGTATAGCACTTTGTTGCAGCTGTGGTTGTTTTAAATGGCTTTATAAATAAAGTATAATTATTAATTTTACGTTTTGATAAGAAATTAATCGTATTTACGCAACTTCCGGTTTCCGCTCGCCACTTCCGGTTGCCATTTTACAACTGTACTGCGGTCAATGGAGCTCCGGAGGCTACTGTCAGCTGGCTCCGTGTGCCCGATCAGGGTTGCCTCATACGGATAAATGAGCTGGAAACACTCGGTCAACTCTGTGGACGTCTCAGGTCCGGAGGAGCAGCCGCGGATCGCCCCGCGATCGGCGGCCACAACGCCGCCCGACATGCTAACGACAGCAGCTAACAAAGCAGCTAACACAGGCGAAGACACCGAGCCGACATGCCGCGGAGGATCCATCTGCGGCCGGGAGCTCGCCGCAAATGTCCGCCTGGCAGTCGGGGCCACCGGCTCAAAGTAAGACATTATATTTTTTATTTATTGTGCAGTTCTGTGCGTGTTTATGGCCTTAGTATGTCTGCTTGTTCAGTCTCATGCCATTAAATATGTGTGCGGCGCTCCGTTAGCGGTATAACCGCGACCTATGTCAGAAACGCGGACCTACGATAGGCATGTGTTTTTGGTCCGCGAGGTACGACAAAATCGACCTAAGTCACACACGTAGGTCCCTATCCCTGACGTAACTCGAGGGGTTCCTGTAGCTGCCTTGTCTGTCACTCTGTGTCCCTGTGATGGACTGACAACCTGTCTACAGTGACTGCAGGATATAAGCACCCAATAACCCAGAAGGGAAAAGTGGGTAAAGAAAATAAATGTTGGGGTACTGTGTTATAATTTTGAAGTTAAGATAATCTACCATCATTAAGAGCAACAATAAAGGGAATGCAAACAAAACTGTAAATCAATAGCTATTCAGAGGACTGAACTCCCTCCTGCCTAGTGGAAACAACGTGGACACAGAGAAAATGCCAACCTGCAGGCTGTTTATCAATGAGCTGAGCCAAGTGTTTATCAATGAGCTGAGCCAAGTGCAGGGCAGAGGTGCCATGTCTGTGGGCCCACTTGTGGGGTAAACAAGTGTTGTTGTGGTGACTACATGTCTTTTCTTATATCAGGTCACGCCTGGTTTCACATTAGCTAAATTCAGCTGGGGGTTCATGTTTTAAATGTGTCTGCAGATGAAAATGAAGAATATCTTTGAGGCCAATCAAATAAAAGAGGGCGTCCATGTCATACAAACTGTGCAAACCACAGCCACGTCAGATTATCCAGCTCTATAGCTGTTAATTATTGGAGTTAAAACAGGGTTTCCCATCTAGTTTTATTTAGTTGGCCTATTTGTTTGATAAATTATGTCAGTTCAGAGGAGAGCAGCATAACCCCATCACTGATGACCCTTTTTCCAAGCATAAGTTGTTCTAAAACAAAAATGCTTTTAAAGATAAAAATCTTGAAACTACAGAGGACTGAAGTGCTGGTCCTCTGCCACGACGTCAATGTATTTTTTATTCTGAGGAGCTTCTCGGGGGATCTCACTGCAAAGAGGTGGGAAAATGTCTGAGACGGTGTGGTGAGACCAGGATGTGCTGTTGGCAGGTCAGGGTGTCGTTGGGACACAGAAGTCTGAACAAGGTTTCCTGGTTCTGTTTACAACATCTGCCTGCTGTAGAAATATTTCCACTTCTCCTTGTCCAGCCCTCATTTTTAAAACTATCGCAGAAACAGTGTCAGTAAAACGTACAGTACAATTTGGAAATGTGATAGTAGAAATACATGGGTGGTATTACAAAAAAATAAAACACACAAACACACATTTTGCTCTTAAAGGACAACACCCACCGTGACAGAAACAATTCACCATATTGGACAATTACTGTAGTAGAATATGATGTCTATTTTCATTTTTGCATTTGGGCCAGGAGAGTATAAAAAATAAAATAAAAAAACAACGGATTCCCGGAAACCTCCGGAAACTCCGCCGAAGATTGCCGAAGTCTGGAGTGACATCAATACAGGCTCCTCTCAGAAGGCAGGAGTGAGTTCGCGATGGAGGCTTATGAGAGTGAGAGCCGCGGATCCGCACTCAGAATATGATAGACATCAGTGTGCGACCACAGGATTAATCAACACGCAGATTTATTTACAAGGGAATATTAAAAATGTTTTTTTTTTCCCTCTCTCTCTCTCTGAGCATTGGAGGTGGTGGTGTTTCTGCTCGCGCTGATCACTGTAGCCAGCTGTTCAATTATTACTGAGGAAATATTAAAAATGACACGACAACTTGTACAGCTCAGCTCCACGCCACATTTGGAGCAGCGCTCCGGCTTAATTTCTGAACAAGTTTATTTGAGCGGGACCTACCTGCATTCAACTGTGGTCTTATGAATGACCCGAGGAGGATTAAATGGCAGGACCAGTAGCACTGGTCTGTGCGGGAATAGCGCGGGTTTGACTTATGAAAGGGGTAAAAAGCCGAGCCGACTTCATGAGGAAATTAATGAATTTGTCGCGAGCGAGCGAATTAAATAGTGTCCTACGTGGATGCGCGACCTCTAAATATTTCCTGGTGCAGTTGTGGGTACAGCTGGACCAGCGCTCTGTTTTTATTTATTTTTTAGAACTTTTTAACACCGCTGCAATAATGAAGCTACGTTGATGCATGCTTGTTATAACTCTGCATGCATTCAAGGCGGAAACTTCAGTGACGTCAATGCCCATATATGGAGAGGGGCAGATCTTCCCGGAGCTGCTGCTAAAAACTGCTAAAAAACATGAAATAACACATTTAGCGTTATTTCTCTACAATATAAATACAGTAAGCGCTCCTGTTTCATTATTTAATTAACTACTAAATATTAATGGCGATGCAATTTGAAAACATGGTGGGTCATGTCCTTTAAGATACAAACCTTTCACCTTAGCTTCAACTAATCATAATCAGTGGTTTCCTTCTGATTAAATCTACATCAAGTTCTTGCAAACAGGCTCAGTAAAGGAAATAAGTATGACACATCAAATGAACTAAATTTAAAAAGAAGTAGAGAGGAAGTTTTTTATGTCATGCCATAAAAAAACGTGCAGTTTGACAAGAAGTTACATTTGAATGAAAAGGGTTTTTGCCCACAAGTACCTTGGTGACAACTATGGTCTTCTTAAAGTCTCTTCCTCCATATATTCTGAAGCCCCATGGTGAGGGACCAATCAGGTTCACGCTCAGTGCCATTGAGTGATCCAACTAATGTGCGCTTAAGTCAAAAACCTGAAAACAGAAGACAGAAAACATGACATTTTCTCCAAGTGAAACATCCAACCTAAACATGTGTATGACTAAATGTTTTCAGTTGCATGTTTGCACCCAATTTGACATCACAGAAACTGGTCAAGCCTGAACATTTGCGTGAGTCTCCCTTTATCTGCAGCATCCTTTCACTTTGACTGGTCCAAGTCTGTTTGACAGGGATTGTGCAACCACATCAAAGAGTAATGGGAGGAATCTGAAACCAAGGACACATGACTAACATCGCTTAAGTGGCTGCAGACCACAACGTTTCATTAAATCCAAATGCTTCTTCTAGACAAGGGAAACAAATCAAAACGTGTGTGAGCACAGGGCAGAAGGGGCTAGACGTCACACCAAGGTTAAATATGTTCAGTGGATTGAGCTCAAGTTCAAGTCAACTTTATTGTCATTTCCATCACATGTGCTACATGACGAAATTATGTACACAGTGTCCCAGTTACACCCAACAATAGCAAGAATATAGTGTAAAAAGAAACTGTATACAGTACAAGGATCTAAGATATACGCTAAGATTTACGCTAAACACTAAACAATACGACGTAACAACAGCAGCCTGAGATGTGGCATAGAGCTCATATGGAAGCTGTTTGGCATGTAAAAAAGGATTTAGGTTACAGAGAAACTATTTGTTTAGAAATGTGTGTGCTCATGTTTAAATGATTGTTTACAGATTATGATTTCATCAAACAGCACTGATGGGTTTCTGTTCTACAATATAAATGAAGTGTTTAAATTTGGTGTTCTTTGTTTAAAACGGGTCTCTCTTGTAAATTTGCCCTCGAGGCTCAATGAGACTAACCTGTACAAATAAAGGATGAATGAAAATTCAAATTACATGATTATAAAGTCAAGACTTGTAAAAAAAAAAAAAAGATGGTTTAATTTCACAATCTCAGGAGGAGAAAATATCTTCAGAGCAGATTTTGTGTTAAAACAAATCACCAAAACTTCACAACATTTTTGTTTTATATTTAGCACTAATGCAGTTTAATCTAGGAATAAATGTCATGCTACTCTGTAAATTGCATATTGTGGAAGTCACATGAAACAAAAGATGAGACAAATCCAGCACACAAAGGGCTTTAATTACTGCAGGGAATAAAGCTTTTTAAATCGTACATGTCTTTTGTTGATGACACCCACTAAATGGTGCGCTGCAGGAAGACTTTTTATAGAAACTCACGAGAAGTTTGGATTCATCCAAGCAGATATAATAAACAAATATACAGGTAGTCCTCGACTTACAATGCACCTCCCATTGAAAAAATTATAATAATTTTAAAAAATTTATTTTGAAGTTTCCGGCAGTTTCTAGTTTAGCTGCGGAGGCTACAGCTTCCTGTACTCTCTAAAAAAGCTAAGTCTGGTCCTCTGGACATTCAAAAAACAAAACAAAACAAAACTTGTTGGAGCAAGCTGGACAAGCAGCAGCTGTGGAAAAGTAGATGTTTTATGGACGGCGGTTTTACAACGTAAACGAATGGAGAATCCGGAGGAGTGAGGGAGGAACGGAGGAAATGGCTTCACCAGCATTCCAGAGTAGGAAATTAACTTTTTTTTCCTTCATTATGGCTCTGAAATGTATGTGTTTTTTGATAATTATGTAGGGTACTGTGTTAGGATAGGCTAAGTGCTTGGTAAAATACAGTACTGTACGTACAAGGTGCAGTTTGGACGTATGTTTCGAGTTACGTCGAAATTCGCTTTACGACGGAGCGTAGGAACGGAACTCCGTCGTAAGTCGAGGACTACCTGTAAATACTATGGGTATCTGACTTCTTATTGTTTGACCTAAACAGTTTTTTTCTTTCCATGACGTTGCAATAACATTTTATGAAGTTATCTACTCTGCCATAAATAGCCTAATAAAATAAAGCCACTATCAGCATGGATTAAAATTTTTGATTATGTAACAACAAAACTCTCTGATATAATTTTACCAGTATGAGTTGAGAAGAATTTCCAGTTGGTGTTAATGAAAGTCTGAAGAGCTGAATTTGGGTCGACGTTCTAACACATTTACAACATTTTCTTAAACATTAGTCATTAAACTAGAACAGAATACGATTTAAAACATCAAAATGGTTCATCTCTTTGACTACAAGCTGTAATTTAGCTGTCAGTCTCCTCAGACTCTGTGCATGAAGATTACTTGTACTAGTGCATGTTCAGAGCCCTGCGATGATGGGATAAACGCTGCAGGTTAACACATCAACACCTGCACAGTCCAAACACGCTTGCAGCGAAGCCGCCATGTGACCTCATTTGACAGAGGAACCAGGCTTTCATTTCAGCAACAAGTTAATACATAGGTGCACTCAGACGATGCTATAAGCTATTTTAATTATAGACTGAATCTCTCACGCAGAGAAAACGGTCTTCAGTGCAGAAGATTTTCAAAGCTTCACAACACAGCTTTTCAAAATAAATGCACAGCTTAAATGTAACATTAAGTAAAGAATAAGTTGGAGGAGATGACGGGGGAGAGGGCAGGCCCTGGAGGCTATCTTAGCACCAGCAAACTGTTTTTCCCACTCTGGGAGTAAGCTTTGGTGTAAAGTATAAGTATTACAAGAACCATTGCTTTTTGGAAATTATTATGTGGACATTATTATTATTATTATCATTATTATTTATTTTTCTCTTCCTGCTTTCGGTGAAGGTGGACATTTTTTTCTTCCTCCCGCTCCTTCCTCTATTTGTCCTGCTTCTGCACTCTGTCCTGTGCTGTTTGTTAACCTTAAACTCACCACCTTTGCGGGCCTCCCTCCTTATATTGCTTTTTTGTGCTGAGGTTTGTTGCAACTTCACACTGTGTCCTGTTAGGGACACAATGTAAGATATGATTATTATATATATATATATTTTTTTTTTTACCTCATCTTTCCTCGTAGTTCACTTTTCCTTATCTAATGAAAAGGGCAGCACCTCACATGATGGCTGCAGCCTCAGGCACCCGTCTATCCCTTTGGCCCGCTGTACTGAAATGAAATTTTGTTGCGCTTCTTGTGCAATGACAATAAAAAGCATTCTGATTCTGATGTTTTGTCTTCTTTTGGGGGTTTTGCTGAATAGAAAGTATGACCGTTCCCCGCTGAAGACAGCAGTGCAGTTTACCATTAAAGGGGTTTCAGGAGGTACCGGTACATATTTTATTAATGACTGGTTCTGATCCTGACTAACATATCTCATGTCTTGTATGTTGTTCAATATTTATTGTATTGATTTAATTGAACATTTTTATTAGAGATGTACTGATTAATCAGTGACGCTGGAACAAAATGATTTTCAGCTATGCTTCACCAGTGATCAGCAGCTCAAGTGAGCAAATACACTCATTTATTCTCTGGTCATTGAATGCATCATAGTGATGCACTAAATTTTGCCAAAACATATTTATTTTGAATTATATTAATGCTACAGAATCAAGATGTCCTAGTTGAGGTGTTTTAGTTATTTTGGTCTTTTTTATTGTTATTTTTGCTAGAAAACCAACATTTTGTCCACATTAGATTTGAGTAGGGAGTGAATTACATTTGCAACCTTCCCATGCAGACAGATTTGGAGGAGTGTTTTCACAGCAGGAAAGTAAATATTGTCACATTTCTACCAGACGAGAGGGTCATCATCACTGCAGATTACAGAAAAGAACTCTTCTTGCCTCTTCTTGTTCTTACACAACATGACCTGCCGTTTCCTTTGCACCAGATCTTTATTGTAAGAGTGTTTTCCAAAGATAACTTTTTCCTCTTATGTAATTCACATGAGCTCAGTCATTACAGACAAATTTGACTCATTTTATGAAGCCATAAACAAATTGCCCTGCAAAGATTTCATGAAGGTATTCATAGAGACGGTTATTTTTAGATTCCCAGATAATGTTATTACCACTAACACCGTCTACAAACATGTGCTTAAAAAACTTAAATATCAACTTTGTGTTCCCTCACACTCTTTACTTTTAACTGCATTCTATTCTTATATGCAGACAAGCCAAAAGCTTTTAAAATCAGCTTACAAATGATAAACAACTAGTTTTAAATTATAAATAACAAAATACAGAAGTGGATTATTCTATGTCTTCTCTTCCCATCTTCTCATACAAGGTTACCAAAACCATAATGTTTGATGATTTAGCATCATGGTGTCTGATGAATCACAAAACTAATAGAGTATCACACTGGTAAAACAGGAAGTGGGTTGTTTTTTGTCAGCTTTATGTACCGGTAACGAAAGTTACTACTGTAACTGCGGTTCTATGAATCCCGGATGACCGCCAGGGGCGGTGCTTCAAGCACGAATGAACATTCTTGCGCATGCGCAGGTCGAGTACAAATAACAACAACGTCACCCCGTGACCTGCCGGGGACCCGCGTGACTATATAGGTACGTCACATCCGGGGCCCAGAATTTGTACATCACCACGCTTCAGTGCAACGTTGTTCATCTGCTTCAATCACGGATGACGCATGGCAACATGGTCACGAGGAATCGTCAACGTTCAAGGAACAACAACCACTCACCTCAATGTGAAAGGGAGACATGCTGCTCCAGAACTCCTTGAAGGGGATAGGGCGCAGCCACATTCACCCGGTAAAATCGAGTAAAAGTACTCTGCGACGTCCAGGAGGCCGCACGGCAGATACTGTCCAACGGTACCCCCGTCATGGCAGCGAACGAGGTCGACATGCCCCTCGTAGAGTGGCACGTCACCCCCGCCGGTAGTGGCCGGTCCTGCAAGGCATAAGCTTTGGAGATCAAATCCACAACCCAGTGTGACAGTCGCTGTTTAGAGAGTGCCTGACCTGTACGTGGGCCAGCGTAGCACACAAAAAGGCCATCCGTCCTCCGGATGGGCGCCGTAGCGGCTATGTACGCCTCAAGTGAACGAACAGGGCACAACTGTTCGGAGGAACCACCGGGGTCAAACCGGGCAAGATGGAGCGGTTGGGTACCACCGGCCGGTAGGGCCACTTTAGGCAGAAATGCCACATCAGGCCACAACGTGACACCCGAGCCATCAGGGTTCCATCGGAAACAGGGCTCGGCCACAGAAAGAGCCTGCAATTCCCCCACACGCTTCGCAGAAGCCATAGCTAAAAGAAAAGCCGTTTTCATCGAGAGCCATTTGAGGTCCGCAGACGTCAGGGGCTCAAACGGGGGGGACCGAAGAGCCTCAAGCACCAGGGAAAGGTCCCATGCCGGCACCATAGGGCGTTTGGGTGGGTGCAAACGCCGAGCACCTCTTAAAAACAGTGCAACATCCTTGTCCCGGCCTACCGAACAACCGTTCAGGCCGACATGCCAACGAGAAATGGCAGCCACATACACCTTTAAGGTAGATGGGGATCGTCCACGATCCAGTAACGCTTGCAGGAAGGTCAGCATGTCAGAGACTGAACACTGTACCGGATCCAGCCCATTATCGCGGCACCAGGTCACAAAGGCCGCCCACTTATTAGTATATACGGCCCGCGTGGAAGGCGCCCACGCGTTAGCCATCGTATGTCCTACCGGCCCGGCGTATCCTGAAAAGGCGGGCCCCGACCCTGCAGGGGCCAGACCCACAGTTGGAGCCGGTCCGGGTCCGGGTGCAGAACCCGACCCTCCATCTGGGAAAGAAGGTCCGTCCTGGAGGGGAGACGCATCGGCGAGCCGGAGCAGAGTTCGCGCAGCAGAGGGAACCAAGTCCTTGCTGGCCAGAAGGGGGCCACCAGGAGAACCGTGTGCCCTTCCTGACGAATCCGTAGGAGGGTCTGAAAGAGTAGGCTGAAGGGCGGAAAGGCATAAAGGAGGGACCGGGGCCAGTCGTGCGCCAGCGCATCGTGGCCCAGAGGTCCGCCGTCGCCCAGGGAGAACCAAAGGGGGCAGTGAAACGTGTCCCCCGAGGCAAAGAGGTCCACGTCCGCTCTGCCATAGACCGTCCAGATCATCTCCACCACTTCGTTGTGAAGTTTCCACTCCCCCGGGAGCGGCTGCTGACGGGACAGAGAATCCGCCGGCACGTTTTGTGACCCCGGGATGTAGGCTGCTCGGAGGCTGGCCAAGCACGGAGCAGCCCAGGTCAGAAGACGCTGCGTCAAACGCAACAGTTTCAAGGACCTGGTTCCCCCCTGGTGGTTGATGTAATAAACCACAGTGGTGTTGTCTGACCTCACTAGCACATGCTTCCCCCGCAAACCTGGAAGGAAGCTGTGAAGGGCCAGAAGCACGGCCCGCAACTCCAGCACATTGATGTGCTCTGTGCCCTGTGTCCGGGACCACGTCCCCTGCGCCATGTGACCTCGCCAGGTGGCACCCCAGCCCGTGGAGGATGCATCCGTAAACACAACCTCCCGATGGCACGGGAGGGAACCGAGCGGGACTCCCGCTGTCATAAACGACCTCAGCCTCCATTGGGACAGAGACTGGAGGCACTGAGGGCTCACCCGAAGCCGTCGGAGGCGATGGGCGTTCCGCGAGGCGTCCAAAGCCAGGCTGTTCAGCCACATCTGAAGGGGCCTTAGCGACAGCAGCCCCAAGGGCACCACGGTGGATGCAGCAGTAAGCATCCCCAGTAGACGAAGGTACCGCACCAGAGGCGGTGCCAGACCGCGCCCGAAGGCGGGGAGCAGGTGCAATATATTGTCGACCCGCTGTGGTGACGGGCGAGCCGTCATCGACACCGAATCCAAGGCAATGCCCAAAAAGACTGTCTCCTGAGAGGGAGTCAGAATGCTCTTCCCCAGGTTCACCCGCAGACCCAAGCGGTCCATATGCTGGAGGACCAATCGGGTATCCCGAACCGCTCGATCCCGCGTCGTGGCACAAATGAGCCAGTCGTCTAGATATGGGAGTATTCTCAAGCCCTGCACCTGTAGAGGGGAGAGGGCCGCAGAGACGCATCGGGTGAACACCCTGGGGGACAATGAAAGTCCGAAAGGGAGGACCCTGAACTGAAAGTGCCGCCCTTGAAAGGCGAAACGAAGGAACCGCCAATGGGGCGGCGCGATTGGCACATGAAAATAAGCGTCCTTGAGATCGATGGACGTGAACCAATCGCCCGGGGAAATCGCCCTCAAGACAACCTTGGTGGTCAGCATGCGGAAAGGCATGACCTTCAAGTACG
>JBBPBX010006546.1:16282-28642 GCA_038048925.1 Garcialebias charrua | reverse complement strand
ACTGCCATTACCACTACGCCACGGCCGCCCACAAGTTCACGCAGACTCTCTCACTGGTACAGTTTCATCTTTATATCACTTCTTGGTCTGCTGCCTTCATACATCTCCTCCTACATGTCTTTTCGTGAGTGCAGCGTCGGTTGTTGTCCTGGACTATGGGGGGTTCGGGGTCTCGGGGATTGCCATGAGTGGGGCTAGCGCTACAGCGTGCACTCTCAGGACATGATTACCTGCAGTGTTCCCTCAGTGAGGACTGAACTTGGCAAAAGGGCCTTCTACTACTCCACTCTGTTTCATGGAATATCTTGCAAAAAGATCTGAAGCTCTTGACCTTGACCTCTCTGAGTGGCTTCAAACATCTGTTAAGTTCATGGCAAAAACCAATGCAGACATGTTCCAGTTTTTAGTATTTTACGTCACTTTATAATGCATCTGTTTTTTTTTTGTTTTTTGTTTTTTTACATTTTCTTCCATTTATTTATTTATTTCAATTTATGTCTTTTTTAAGATTGCCTACTGTTATCACCATTCTTTGTTCAAAACAGGTCTCTCACTGTTATCACCATTCTTTGTTCAAAACAGGTCTCTCTTGTAAATGAGTCCTCGGGGCTCACTAACCGTGTTTCCATCTATTTTCAATTCGAATTTTGAGCGAATTTTTTAAAACTCGCAAAAATGTAAATAAAAATTAATGCGAATCAGAAGTGTTTCCATCAACTGGCTTGAAGCGAATCCACCAGGCGACGCAAAGCGGCATTACGTCAGACGTCAGCGTTACGCACGTCTACAGTAAACAGGAAGTAGCGGTTGAAAACAGGAACCGAACCACACATCTCGGCAAAATGGAGAGAATATTTCAGGAATGTGTTGCTATCGGGCAAGTTGTATTTATTCTGTCATGCCAACTAGTTTTAGCGATGTTACAAGCCGTGTTTCCATCAAGGTTTCTAGCTGCGCATTTTGAAGTATCGCAGCAGAAAAGCTTAATGGAAACGGCAAAATCCGTATTTACTTTCTCAAATTCGCCAAAAAGTTTATACGCTCGCTTGAGGTGGTTTTTGGGATCTTCGAAAATGAGCAGATGCGCAAAACGACAGATGGAAACAGATTTTCCGACTCGTGCTGCCGAAGCGAACATTCACGTCACGTGACTGATCAGCTGTTTCCGCTCCGGACAACATGTAACATCGCTAAAACTAGTTGGCATGACAGAATAAATACAACTCGCCCGATAGCAACACGTACCTGAAATATTCTCTCCATTTTGACGAGATGTGTGGCCGGGTTCTGTTTTCAACCGCTACTTCCTGTTTACTGTAGACATGCGCAGTGCTGACGTCTGACGTAATGACGCTGACGTCTGACGTAATGACGCTGTGCGTGGCTTGGTAGATGCGCTACAAGCAGAGTAGATGGAAACACTTCTGCTTCGCATTAATTTGTATTTACGTATTTGCGAGATTTCAAAAATTAGCTCTAAATTCGAAATGAAAATGGATGGAAACAGGGCTACAGTGGAAACAGCTGATCAGTCACATGACGTGAATGTTCGCTACGTCAGAACTGAGTCGGCAAATCTGTTTCCATCTCTCGTTTTGCGCATCAGCTCCAAAAACCACCTCAAGCGAGCGTATCAACTTTTTTGCGAATTAGAGGAAGTTAATTCGAATCGTGCCGTTTCCATTCACCTTTTCTGATGCAATACTTCAAAATGCGCATCAAGAAACCTTGATGGAAACACGGCTACTGAGACCAAGTAAAGGTTGAATTGAATTGATTGATTACCGTAAAAAGAATAAAAGAGGAAATGGGTACCGGCGACCCCCGTGACCCAAAAATGGAAGAAGCAAGTAAAAGTCAATGGATGGATGGAAAGAATAAAAGAGGATGAACGAACGCTGCAGATGTCAGAAGAAAAGCCGCAGTAATAAGAAGTGACTCACTCATGTGTTGTGTGGTCACTGGTGAGATCTAAGAGTCAACTGCTGTCCAGGTATTAGTCGTCACCCATCTTGGCCTTTGAGGTTTTCAAAAAAGGCCCCAACTAGATTCAAAAATAAAAGTAAAAAAATTAATTAAATAAAAACTTTCTTATAAATTACATTCAGCCCATTTGTTTGTCGAGTGGGGGCAGCACGGTGGCACAACTGGTAGAGCTGCTGCCTCTCAGCGAGAATGGTCCCTGGTTCAAATCCTGGTCCGAGGGCCTTTCTGGGTGGAGTTTGCATGTTCTCTCCGTGCATGTGTGGGTTTTCTCCGGGTACTCCAGTTTCCTCCCACAGACCAAAAACATGCATGTTAGACTGATTGGTAACTCTAAATTGTCTCTAGGTGTGAGTGAGAGAGTGAATGGTTGTTTGTCTCATTTACCTCTATGTGTCCCTGTGATGGACTGGAGACCTGACCAGGGTGTCCCCTGCCCCTCGCACAGTGACTGCTGGATATGGGCACCGGCGACCCCGTGACCCAAATGGAAGAACTGGTTTTAGAGTATTATGACACTTCAACTTATGTTTTCTGTTCAGCAAAATATGTTGAGTATTTGTGTGTTGAGGACAAATTAAGCTATCAGATATTTTGTGTGGGGCCTTCAGGCAGATTTCTCTCCACCCTGGACACTTTGCATCCTCATTACCATTTGTCTACAAGACAGAGCATAGATGATGCCATGCCTCGTTTCTCAATCTAGTCAGCTTGAAGGAAAAAAATTCACACCAAGCTGATGGTTTAAAATTTCCCACCTGTTTTAACCCAATTAAACTTTGCATTTTAATAAAATAAAAAATAAAAAAGCATTTAAGATTTTTAATCTTGATCATCTTGTGGGCTGGATTCTTAACTTTTTAACTAATTGAACCTCAGAGAGTGAAAGTAAATGGAGGCAGGGAAACAATCGTCTCAGGGTTCTTTTGCGTCTCCTCTTCATTCCTTACACCAATGGCTGCCAGAGACAAACTGAGCATCGTCTTAGCTTGAAGTTTGCAGATGATTCTGTAATGATCAGTCTTTAGAGAGAAGGTGAACCAGTTGTCAATGGAACTAACTTCACCGGTCCCAGAACAGTCAATAAGCAGAGAGAGCTGTCAATTCATCAGACTGAACTTCTGAGAGCATTTTCCTCCTTTATCAACTCTCACTGTTTCATGACAGGAATGTGGTGCTTTTGTTTTTTTATCATAAAATTAGAGGGTTTTTTATGTTTTCTTTTATTTGTTGGTTTGAAATTTCAACCTTACCCTCTAAAAAATAAAGCTGAACAGTAAAATAATGGATGTAAAGCAGAGTTCACTATCGGACCTGTTCAGAAGTCAATCGCTAAAGAAGACCGACTCCATCCTGTCTGACTGCACTCATCCTCCACTCCGGGTTTTGGGTTTTGGCCTCTGGCTCCAGACAAGAGTTACTTCTTATTAGAACCTTCAACCTCACAACTGTTTATTTTATGCAAATATGTGAAGGAAGAAGTTGGTTGGATGTTTTTGTATTTTAAAGTTATTTGTTCTTAAAGCACTTTTATTTTCATATTATGCAGATTTGATCAGTCACTCGAGATTGCTAGAGATTGCTAATCAGTGGATTGATATATTGACGATGTAAATACAATACTGTAGAAGTCAGTTTGTTGTTCACATACATTCATTTGTAGTCATGTCTCTTACTTGCTGTGAAACTAATCGTTCTGGGACGTATAAAAAAACTGAAGTAGAGCTTGCTTTGTTGATAAACTCATAATATCTTGGTGTTTAATTTTGTTTCTTACGTTTGTTATGCATGCTGATTCTGACCGCCATGCATCTTGACTTGGATTTTTTTTTGGTAAACAATGAATGAGCCTGTACAGAAACATTAATAGTTTGTGCTGTCAGTACATGCCCATTGAAAACCAGTGGAGAACGTAATAAATGCATGCATACCGTCTTAGACCATGAAAAGACTGCCTTTGTTTGTGTGACCACTGTTTGTCTGCGGGGGTCAGGATCAACTAGAGAAGACTCTGTTGTGGTAGGCATGATTAATCACTGCCATGAAGTGAAAAACAACGAGCAGTGATGAAACACACATATAACCTAAAGGGTATAGAGTTTTTCAACGAACTACACATCAAATTAGCACAAAGAACGTTGAGCAGACCAACATATATTATCTTTAGTTGTTCTTTAGTACCTCTAGTTGTATTGTATGACTGTACTGGCTATAGTTAAATAATGGTTAACACAGGGCCAGGGTCAAACCACTATAAACAGGCCTCTTGCCCACCACTATGTCAGCATGGCCACTGTGTGAAGTACAGTATAAAAAGACTGTTTCAAACGTGCCAATATGTACATACGGTACTGTAAGTTCATCTTGTAACAGAGGAAATTATAAAAGCTGGTCTGGAAGTCAGGGTGATGACATTTTACCAAGTTCCAAACTAGTAAATCAAACTTTGTGACAACATGTCTAATTTGTCCTGGTCAAACAGCGGAGAGAAGTCATAGAAAGTTCCCAGAAGACACTGAACACAGCTTTTCTTCACGGTTTTTTTTTTAGTATCCACAGGGACATTTTTCTTCCCCGAGTGAAGTTTGAACCTGCCATGTACACACTCGATACGCTAAAGACGACTTGGAACTTCTCGTGTCAAAGAGAGCCTGTCCCTAAAGGCAAAACCAAAATGAGGAGGTATGAAGAATTAAAGAAGGCATTTTGTAGAGTCGCATTCAGGACGAACTATACTAAAACCTGCAGAGACCATTCAAATTTACACCATCAGGCCAAAGTCAGAGCACTGACTTCAACTGCTGAAGTGTTGAGTAATCAACACAGTGCAAAACCATTTAGAGGTGCATTAAAACACTGTTCTCTACAACTACTATTTGTTTGTGTCTGACAGTAAATAAGACATGCCACCATACATGCAGGCACATAACTCCAGGCAGACTTCTTTAATTGACCACGTAGTTTCAGGTTATTCAAGCCGAAGAAGTGAATCTTACAAACAAGTTTCCAGCTGCACATGTAATTTGCTGCAGCGAGGCAAAAAAATATGATGACTGAGCCTTGATGAGTCATGAACTTTGATCAACACGACACCACATCATCATAGAAACCAGTGGTTGTTTTCTCTTGTAGGTTTGTTTGCCTCTAGAAAATCAACCATTCAGTGGAAAATACCTTGCACGGATAGACAGCTGCTGAATGTAAACACTTTACAAGAAACTATTACCATTATTGTTTTTAACTATGCCAACTTTGAGAATTGGCCCCTTGATTATGACTTTAAAAAATGTGGAAAGACAAGCTTTTAGCACAGGGCTATTCAACTGGTGGCCTTGGAGCCAAATCAGGCCCACGGGTGTGCTCAGTTCAGCCCACCAATGGGTTCATTGTTAAATAAAACTAGACTTTAAACCATAAAACACAACTTACTTAATGACAATAACTGCTGGATGTCTGTCACAATAACAGCATTTGCTGGGCAGTTAATTGTCTCAGAAATGATTGCGATAAACAATAAAATTGTTTGAAATTTGACAATAATTACTAATTATTGTCAAATTTAAGAAGAATTGCTTATTTGTTTTGTGTGTAGTACCTTTTGTGACCACCAGATAGCAGTATAGGACAGTTTGAACCAAAGGATGGATAGTGAGGGAGCGAGCAGCATGTCTCTTTAAGAAATGGGAGGGAGGCCCCTTGACGTGACGCGGGTTGTCTCTCCTTTCTTGTTTTCGGTTCTCAAATGGCGGATGCTCGGTGTGGTTTGAGCTCTTTAGCATAGCATTTTTCACACAAAGCTTTTAGTAATAATAAAAAAAATCTGTAAACAAGTTCTCAGCTTCTTTTTGCAGAGAAAAACAACTTTTTTATACGAAGGTACGTGTTTCAACTGTAAATTTTGGCGCTTCGACAAGACGGAGGTTTTTTCCTGAGGTCGGCCTGTTAGCTTAGCTCATAGCTTAGCTTCTCAGCTTAGCTGCTTTTAGCAACGAGAAAAGAAGAGAGACGAAACAATAAAGCCGATAAATGAAAATGAGGTCAATAATTTTCATTTATCATGCAACTTATTGGACTTATTGTTTATTGTGACAGGCCTAGTCCGGCCCTTGCCTGCGCTATTGGCTTTGAGTAACTGTGGCCCCCTGATTAATTTAGTTGAATAGCCACGTGCTAGCCTAGAAGTTACCTACTTCTGCTCTTCACTTTTGTTTGTTGAGGTCACTAAAAGAGCTTAACTGAGTCTTTTTAATTGTTATTTAAACTCTGGATGAAAACGCGCTTCTCTG
Source organism: Garcialebias charrua (assembly GCA_038048925.1). Taxonomy (NCBI): domain Eukaryota; kingdom Metazoa; phylum Chordata; class Actinopteri; order Cyprinodontiformes; family Rivulidae; genus Garcialebias; species Garcialebias charrua. The sequence goes on along the minus strand of JBBPBX010006546.1, from coordinate 22,373 downwards.
TTATTGGAGAACAATTTTCTGACCAGTATAGTTTTCTGGCCATTGTAAAGCTGAAAATATCTAATGCTTTGATGATATTTTACATTTTACAACAAAAAAAAGACAAGATCCTTGTAAAGAAGAAGAAATAATGTGTTCTTTCCCAATTAATAATAATAATAATAATAAATTCAATTTATACCGCACTTTTCATTAATAAAAATCTCAAAGTGCTAATTGTGCCAAAGTGCTAATTTAAGTGTCAATTAAAATGAAGAATATAACAATGAACTATGCAGGTCTAGGTAAATTATTTTAATTGTGGAAAAATTAAGCAGCTGCTTCGAATAAATACTGTAAAGTTAAAGTATGTTTTACTCCTTCTATTAGTATTCACAAAGGTAATGACAGAAAAACTGTTAAAACTAGCCCTTTTTGTTGTTATAAGAACCAATAAAATTCAGTTTAAAGTTAGTTTTGATCAATGCTTGAGCCACTATAGAGGGATCAAAGAGCCGCATGTGGCTCCAGAGCCGCAGGTTGCAGACCCCTGAGCTGGACCATTAAAATGTAAAATAAAATAAAAAGGAGTAAAATAACAATTACCGTAGTATATTAGAAACTTAATAGAACAAGACAAAATATATTAAAGTATTATACCATGCTCCTAGATTTTAGCAACAGTTTGAATTTTTCTGAATTTCAAGCAACTTTTACCCAAAGGTTAAAGGTTTTTTAACCTCAATGCTTTTAAACGTGCGTTGACGTCTTGATGTCATCTGCTTACATAAAAAAAATCTTATAAAAATGAAATCAATACATGCAAAATCAACACATCCAACTCATCTGTCAAAGTGTTTTACCGGAGCAGTGTTGGAGCTGCTCGCTAATGTTCATTAAATATTTGTTAGCTCAGATCTATAAATATCACATGTCACTGAACGGCTTCAGAGAGGCGCCACTACTGCTAATGACAGAGACAAATAAACTCCAGCTTCACCGAGTCCTGGATGAGCGGTGTCTTACTCTCCTATACATCCTCCCTTGTGTCCTGTGAAGCAGCAACAGGTTAGAATAAGAGTGGAGGAAACTGGAGAAACAATGGGATGGTATCATGCAGAGGTCCTTTTCTTTGTTAGGGTTCAACAACTGGAGACAAACGTCTGAAAGAATCAGTTATAGACCCACTCCCAAAGCATTCCTCCTCATTAATTAATAATTTAATAATTTAAGCTCAGCCTTCATTTGATAGGTACAGAATAGTCCACATGCCGACACTCACACTGCAAAGACGTGTTTGTTTTCCAAACATTTTATTTTCTACAAACGCTGTGATTGTGATGGTTGCAATAAAACAAAATTAGTACGGAGAAACGTCTTAAAGACAAAACATTGTTAATTAAAATTTCAGGCCTAACTGAATTTTTATACGACAGCTTGAAATAGTTTCATGGAGTCGAGGATTTGTTACTGCTGCCGATCAGTTTCAGCTCAAACGAACGCACAAGTTTGCAGAAGCAACCTGAAGAGGTTCAGTTAGGCCACTAATCCAGTTTTGTTACACTTTTAGAAAGAAACACACGTTACATCGGGAAATCACGGTTTTCACATTTTCTGTGTGACTGTGGGACAAGAAGGACATGGTGAGGAGGGAAACACAACTTATTATGAAAGTTATTAGTAAATTATTAGATAAAAGTAATGGTGATGTGAAAGCAACATGGCGAGTAATGAATAGTGTCCTGAAGAATCATAAAGCAAAAACTGGTATTTCAAAATATTTTGTAAAAGACAACGATGAAATTCATGATGAAAATGAAATTGTAAATGGATTTAATCAATATTTTGTGAATGTTGGATCAAGCCTTGCAGCTAAGATACCAAAAGTAGATAAAAATGTGATCCACTCAATTACAGGTTGTGCAAATAGTATTTTTCTAAATGGAACTAACAAAGAGGAAATAATGAATGTAGTAAAACATCTTACAGACAAGAGATCGAAAGACTGGGTGGACATGGATATGATGTTTGTAAAGGACATAATGAGCCATGTTATTGAGCCGTTCACATACATATGTAACTTATCATTTTCAACAGGAATATTTCCAGATAATATGAAAGTAGCTAAGGTCGTTCCTCTTTTTAAAAATGGTGATAAATGTGTATTCAACAATTATAGACCTATATCCTTGTTACCACAGTTTTCAAAAATTCTTGAAAAACTATTTGTAAACAGACTAGATCAATTTATAGATAAACAAAATATTCTAAGCAACAGTCAGTATGGGTTTAGATCAAAAAACTCTACATCAATGGCTCTCATGGAATTAATGGAACAAATAACTACTGCTGTCGATCAAAAACAATATTGTATCAGTATTTTTGTTGATTTAAAAAAAGCATTCGATACTATTGATCACACCATTCTCCTTGAAAAACTGAACAAATATGGTATTAGAGGACCAGCATTACAGTGGGTATCTAGCTACTTAAAAGATAGGAAACAATTTGTACAAATAAATGATGTAAGATCTGACCTCTGTAATATCACATGTGGAGTTCCCCAAGGCTCTGTACTTGGACCAAAGCTTTTTATTTTATATGTGAATGACTTGGTAAATGTGTCAGGACTCCTTAAATGTGTACTTTTTGCTGATGATACCACTTTTTTCTGTTTAGGTGAAGATATAGAACAAATGTTGGAATTGATAAAGACAGAATTTGTCAAGATACAAACTTGGTTTAAAATAAATAAATTATCATTAAATCTAGAAAAAACTAATTACATGATATTCGGTAATAAAAAGAAAACTGTTGATGTTCCACTCAAAATTGAGGATGTTGAGATTTGTAGAGTGAATGAGGTGAAGTTTTTGGGTGTTATCATTGATGACAAACTGACATGGAAACAACACATAAATTCTGTAAGAATAAAAATAGCTAAATCGATAGCAGTACTGTACAAAGTCAGAGACCTATTGAATGATAAAGCTCTGTATTTGTTGTATAACACAATCATTGTTCCACACTTAATCTATTGTATTGATGTTTGGGGGAATGCGTGTAAAACAATCACAAAGCCTATTTTTGTATTACAGAAAAGAGCTGTAAGAATTATCACTAGAAACATTACCGTCATCCATCAAGTACATTATTTTATCAACTGAAATTATTGAAGTTCCATGATTTGGTAGACTATAATATTTTATCAGTTATGTATAGAGCTCAAAATAATGCATTACCTTTAAATATCCAAATGCATTTTGTTAAAAGACAAAGTTGTTATAATCTTCAGAACTAGTTTGAAGGGACGTTCTACCTCAATCCAGGGAATTAGATTATGGAATGGCTTGGAGAATGTAGTTAAAAATGCCAAGTCAATGTTTACATTTAAGAAAATGATCAAAACAAATGTGTTAAAAAATATATATATGAAATAGCGTAATGTGTATTGTATTAGTTAGAAAATTAGAAAGAGTTAGTCATTTTGTACTGTTGGTTGAAGATTATTATTGTTTAATCTGATTGTTGGAAAAAGTTGGTTGAAGATTATTATTGTTTACATGGTTGATTATTGTTGTTTAATCTGATTGTTGGAAGTAAGGGGCAGATATAATAAGATTTATTCTTCTTTCTGCTACCTTTCATTTTTTTATATTTTGTACACTATCATTTATGAGATTGTCTTGTATTGTTTCTTTTGTAAAAAAAATGAACAAATTTAATAAACATAAACATAGTTGAAGAGATGATCTCTCTCCAGTTTTAGCTTCTCTCCACTGGCTCCCTGTCATATCAAGATCTGAATTCAAAATATTACTTCTAACCTACAAAGCTCTCAACAACCTAGCTCCATCTTATATTAGAGATCTTATTGTTCCATATTTTCCTAACAGAGCACTTCACTCTCAGTCTGCAGGTTTACTTGTGGTTCCTAGAGTTTACAAAAGCAGAATGAGAGGAAGATCTTTCAGTTATCAGGCTCCTCTCTTGTAGAACCAGCTTCCAGTTTCTGTCCGTGAGGCTGACACATTGTCCAGTTTAAAACTTTCCTTTTTGATAAATCCTATTAGTGTTGGCTTGTTGTGATCCTATAAGCTTAGACTACTGGAGGACAAATTGACCTTATTTCCTTAAATAAATTGTTAAAATATAATAGTTTTCATTTGATACTATTTCTCTCAACATGATTGTGAACCTTGACCTGCCATTGTGTATCTGTTCCTCCTTCCTGTTCCTCTCAAACCCAGCTGGTTGAAGCAGATGGCCACTTGTCCTGAGCCTGGTTCTGCTAAAAGTTTCTTCCTCATGAGGAAGTTTTTCCTTCCCACTGTCGCCTTCATGCTTGTTAAGATGAGAGTCTGTGATGAAGTTAAATTCAAAGCAGTCTGCTCCTCTGATAAATAATGTTAATTTGTTTTTTATATATATGAATATTTCTGTTCAGTGTCCTGAGACGACTTCTGTTGTCACTTGGTGTTGTATAAATAAACTGAAATGAATGGACCGAGATGAAGTAAAACAGAAATAGGCTGAATATTATGTTCTATTAAAGACAAATAGGTTCTCTATAGTGAGTTTGTCAGTTTGTGTGAGCCCAACTCACACACAAATCACACTCCCTGCCCTCCTTCCTGAGGGTCTCTGGTGTCTTTATATCATGAGAGAAGTTCTGGTCACGTGCAGCTCAGTCTGAAACTGTCTGGTGCAGAACTCTTCGGCTGTTTTCAGCATTCCCAGATCAAACCGTAATGCTACAACTTTTAATGTTTGTAACTTTTATATTTTAACTTCTCTGGAGGAGCGCAGTAACTTAGCGGTCTGTGCTGAGGTCTTGCAATCCTGAGGTCGAGGGTTCAAGCCCAGGTTGCGTCGTAGCGTCAGCACGAGACAATTGACAAATCTGTGAGTTTGACTCTGTGGTGAAGAGCAGCCAAAATAAAATATTTTTTTAAAATTTTTATTATTTAACTTTAGTTACAAAAAATGATCATTTCCAGTCCTTCAGAATGAGTTAGCTACTCTCTTGCTAGTTTTAGCTTTAAGACAGGATTTTTCTGATTGTAGCTTGTGACTACATTACATTTAGCGTTTATCCATGATTTAGCTAATTCTTTGATTTGATTTGATTTTATGTTTATTCATTCATTTTAAAAGAACAATACAAGACAGTTTCATCATATACAAGAATACAAGTAGGATAAAATGAAAGGAGCAGAAAGAAGATGAAATCTTATTATATCTGCCCCTTATTTCACAGTTTGTTCAACCAATGATAACCTTCAAACTACATCACAAAATGAATAACTCTACTTAATTTTTCTCGGCCGTGGTGTAGTGGTAATGGCAGTCGTCTCCCGATTGGAAAGTTGGCGGTTCGACTCCTGGGACCCGCACCATGTGTCGTTGTGTCCTTGGGCAAGACACTTAACCCTGAGTTGCTCCCGGTAGGACTGGAAAGCACCTTGCATGGTAGTCTGCCGCCACCGGTTTATGAATGTGTGTAGCATTCAATATATGTGTAGCACTTTGAGATTTTCAGTAATGAAAAGTGCGTTATAAATTGAATTAATTATTATTATTATTATTAACTGTAATACACAAACTACATCAGAAAATGAGTAATTCAACGTAGTTTTTCTAACTGTAATACACAAACTACATCACAAAAATGAATAATTCTTTCATTTTTCTAACTGTAATACACAAACTACATCACAAAATGAATAATTCTACTTAATTTTTCTAACTGTAATACACAAACTACATCACAAAATGAATAATTCTACTTAATTTTTCTAACTGTAATACACAAACTACATCACAAAATGAATAACTCTACTTAATTTTTCTAACTGTAATACACAAACACACTAAGCTACATCATCAGTCAACATAAGTGTAATACACAAACACACTAAGCTACATCATAAGTACAACATAAGTGTAATACACAAACACACTAAGTTACATCATATATAGTTTTTGAGCAAGTCCTTTTTGACTTTTTTCTTAAATGTATACATTGATTTTGCATTTTTAACATCACTCTCCAGAGCATTCCACAATCGAACTCCCTGAATTGCTTTGATCTATTATTTTGCTCATGTCT
>JBBPBX010006546.1:0-12855 GCA_038048925.1 Garcialebias charrua | reverse complement strand
ACATGTGCACAATATGTATATGTGCACAATGAGCAAATTTTTGTAAAAAAAAACAACAACATTAATTCTGGCAATTGTTTACGCCGGATGCTCTTCCTGTCTTAACCTGGGCTCTGACCTGCAACCTCAACATTATGAGACTTGTACCAGCAAACTACCGTAGCCTCATGTAACAACAAATGATGATATACAATTTTTGCAGGCAAGGTTTGCTTTAGAAACCGTTACTTGTGCACGCTTGTTTTATTTAACCTGAGTTGAATGTAGTAAAGCATGGGTGTCAAACTCACTTACAAAAGTGGGACAAAATTAAAACCTTTTTCAAACTAAGGGCCAATTTCAGAAACTACATTAACTCAAATAATCAGATACATCTTTTCTTGGTCACATGTTCCTCAACAAGAGTTTGATTGGTCTCATTTGATGTTCTCTGTTGTGCTTTCAACGTCATAATCAAAGATTACTGAAAATTCTCTAAGAGATAGAATCTTACATTTCACAAATCATCTTGGGGGCCAGATGAGATATCAAAGAGGGCCGCTTTTGGCCCCCGGACCTTGAGTTTGACACACATGTAGTAAAGGATTCCTCAGCTAATTTTCTCCATTAATTTTTATTTATAGCTCTGGCTTTTAATTAAAACCATTATCACTATTATTACGCAAGCATTTGCTACTTTATATATATTTAAATTATTATTTTCAATTGTTTATCTACTTTTTCCAGAAGGTTAAATAAAAAAAATTCATCCTGGTTCATTTCTCCTCAAATGACCCAGAAAACCCCTCACTCCTGCTGTGACACTGAGGTCCCAGAAGGAGTGCAAGAGTCCGTTTGGATGCTGATGACTTCCAGACCTCTTTGCACGACCAGCAACTTTGGTTGAATTCTGTACATGAACAAATCTGCAGTTGTGACTTTTGGCTGCAGCATTCTGTGATGAAACAGTGTTGATTTCTCTGTTTGTGTAATAATACACACATACGCTCACACATTTTCAGCCCTATAATGAGCTGTGCATTTAAACGAAGTGCACGTAAACATTCAGCGTGAAAAAGTGGTGTAAAAAGGCTGACATTTAGTTGAGCTCTCTGTAGGAATCTTAGATTATCATGTAACTCACAAACACATTTGTCCTGTTTTCCCCCCACACACACTGATGATTAAATTCAAATTCTGCAGAACTCCCATATTCATAGAATCCAATTTAACTTCATAATGAAACATATCAAGAGCAATGAGATTTTAAAAATAGTCATCATGCTGTAAAAACCCTTTTCCATTTGATTTATTCAGACATTTGAAGAAAGAACCGGGCAGGCCTGTCGTGTCGACCAATACAAACTTTCATCAGAACTTCACTTTTATGGCACAAACTCGGAGCTCATTGTTTCCTGTAGTGAAAGGGAGATTTTTGTTTTATGTTTAAATCTGTGTCTTGTGCCAACAGTCTACATCTGGTCACTCACATCATTTACCTTTGTCTCGAACTTCCCTGACAGCTGCAATGTTTTCATGACTTCAACTCCTCGAGCACCTGGCAAAACATTAACTTAACTCTCACCCTTTTTTTTTAATTCAACCTCACAAGTTTATTTTAAAAGCAGGAGACTCCAAATAAGTTCAGTGACTTGTGAAAAGGTGCACTGGTTTTAACATCTGAGGTGTTATTACTTTAACCGGTAGTTACAATAGAGTAAAACAAAACTGTCCACAACCGCTTGTTCAGACTAGTTTAGACCTTTTGATGTGGGGTTCTGCTGAAAGGGTATGAACAGATAATATCTTACCAACTGTAGTTAACTTTTTAAACAACCTCAGTTTAGAAAAATTGTTGGATTTTGACTGATTTGAAAAGCTAGTCCAAGTGGGAACAAATTTTCATCATCTACCACAGACCTTAATAGAAATGCAACAGATTATGGCTGAAAAAAATATTTAATGTCGTGTAAAATAAATTCCTGAAAATGAAGGTTTAAGATAAGCTTGGTCTTTACCCCCTTAACTTGAGCTGAATAATCACTGATACCAGGAAGGGAAGTAACGAATTACAAATACTCACATTACTGTAATTAAGTAGAATTATAGGTACTTATACTTTTATTAGTATTTCTTTCAAGTGTGTAATTTCACTCATACAGTACTTAAGTACAATTTACACCATGTAATCTACTTCGTTATTTTTTTAAATCAGAAGTCGCAACTGAATACGGCCGAAATTTAAAATTAATATTCAAACCGTTCATCTGCGTCTTTGTAGCCAATAAGGCTCTCAGATCGTGAGCACGCCAATTACCTATGACGTAAGCAAAGGACAACGCCGTAGAGTAGAGAGTCATTTATGGACCGAAGATTTGAAAAAGAAAAGGCCAAAATGAAGAAAGAGGACAAACTGTCAACAGAGAAAATGACTAGGTAAAGGCTGAGGACGAGGCCCGCGGACGTACCTGGAGGAATGTTTCATGTACAGAGGGTGAAAAGGAGACAGCATCCAGATGCAAACTTTGTTTTATCTCTACGGTGATAGCAGCTTACAAGACTTCAGCATCTAATGTCAAGAAACATGTTGCAGAATATGAGGTTTTACACCTGTATGATATTGCTTTTTTATTGTTTGTATGTGTGGGTTGTTAGTTTGGCTAAATATTTAAAGGTCTTAGATATTTTCACTGCCATCGGTTTGCCTGGTACTAAAACAAGACGGAGCTTCTGAGTGTCTGAGAAATGTGCTTTATATACAGTACCGTAAATCAAACTGAACATCTTCTATTGACAACACAATTGAGGACATATTCTTGAGCAGTTGGAGAAATCTTCAAATCCTTTATGTCCTGTCACGTCAGCATCTTTGGTTTGGACAGCTTCACTAAATGCCCCAACTACCTCAACTCCTCTCAATGTGCAGGAGCAGTGGTTCTACTCTGACTCTCTCCTGGATATCTACATAAACTTCTCACTTGTTTCAAAGAGAGAGTCCTGAATGAGTTAACTCATTTCAACTGAATGTATCTGTGATCTTGTTCCTTTGGTCACTACTCAGAGTTTGTGACCATTGGTGAAGGTAGGACCATAGATCGACGGATAAATAGCGAACTTTGCCTCACAGCTAAACCTCTTCTTCACCACAATGGACCAGCCCACAGTACTGTGAAAGCTGCACCAATCTGTCTGTTAACCTCATCCTCCATTCTTCCTTCACTTATGAACAACTCTATAAGAAAGATAATTCCTCTTGAGGCAGCACCTCTCTCCTAACCCAGAGATGGCAGTCCATCCATCTCCAACTGAGGACAACGACCTCAAAATGGAAGTGCTGATCCCCATGCCAGCTGCTTCACACTTAGCTGTGAACCATTCCAGTGAAAACTGGAGACCATAGCATCATGACACCACCACACCATATCATCTGCAAACAGCAGAGATAGAATTCTGATGTCACAGAACTGGACTCCTTCTACCCCCTTGCTACACCAAGAAATACCATCCATGAAACCCGGCATCAGCACATAGCATTTACATTTGATTACAAAAAGGTCTGGCTTGTGTTGTCAGGTAACATATATGCAAATACACTAACACAAGTAAGATAATTAAAAAAAAATATATATATATATCTAAAGACTACAACTAACTTTGCTTCTCAAGACAACCACCTCTGCAACACTGAAATCAACAAGCCATAAATATCAGACCCCCTCCACTTCAGCTTATTAAATTTTCACAACAGGCACTATGTTACCATCATAGATACCCTGATCAATTCACCACTGGTGCAATTTTATATGAAAATGGTACAATTTACCAGTACAATGGATGATTTAGAGGTTCAGACTAGACCAAACTCCTCCCATCTCCTCATGAACCCAGTCTTCTATATGCCTATTGATACAAATCCAAATAAAAGCAATTTAACCCAAATGTCCATAACTTTCATCGCACAAAAATGGTTCAGGGGCAGCTGCTAACAGAACAACAGCTGCTGTGCCATTTCTAACACAGTATGGATTAGCCCCTTCTCTTAAGTAGAGAGATAATGGCTTGAAATGAACCTGGGTCAAATGTCGGTGTGTGCTGTTCTACAGGCAGTGTGATATTTTTTATGTGTCCTGTCTGCTTTATGAATAAAGAGGCCTCAGATTTAGGTCAGTAGCAGTTCATCACACCACAACCAAAAAGTTGAAATAAAGCATATCAGAATGAGAAGAAGCTAAAAATGTGTATGTAAATTATAAGAAAATCATGCTCAAAGATGGGCACCTACATTGAAAATTCTTTTATATTTTAATAAACCAGGTTTTCAGAAATAATCACTCTTTTTAAATCAAAATAAGTATCGCAAAAAAGTCATATGTTGCATGATTTCATTGAACAAAATCAATACAAAAGCACCTGCTGACCGGTTCTGTACCCATGGGGCTCAGTCGGGCTCAGCCCGAAAGAGTAACATGGGTTTGCCATTCTGTGGGCCCACCACCTGCAGGAGGGGCCATACGAGCCAGGTGCATGACTCCATGGGCAGTGGATGAAGGTGGAACCTTGGAGCTCTGATCCTGGTTTACCAAATCTGGCTCTTGGAACATGGAATGTAACATCTCTGGCAGGGAAGGAGCCTTAGCTTGTACATGAGGTTGAGAGGTATAGACTACATATTGTTGGGTTCACCTCAACGCATAATATGGGCTCTGGAAACAATCTCCTTGAGAGAGGCTGGACCTTATTCCACTCTGAAGTTGCCCATGGTGAGAGGTGTCGAGCTGCTGTGGGTCTATCCTTAGGCCCCCTACTGTGTTGAAGTTTTCCCTGATAGATAAGAGGGTAGCTTTCCTGCACCTTCTGATGGGGTGACAGGCTCTGACAGTTGTTTGTGCCTACATGCCAAATAGAAATTCTGAGTATCCGGCCAAAGTTCTTAGACTGGGGTGGTGCTTCCCCTCTTCAAAAAGAGGGACCATAGGATGTGCTCCACTTAAAAGGGCATCACTCTGCTTAGTCTCCCTGGTAAGGTCTATTCAGGGGTACTGGAGAAGCGAGTCTGACCGTTGGTCAAACCTCAGATCCAGGAGGATCAATGCAGATTCTGTCTTGGCTGTAGAACTCTGGACCAGCTCTTCATCCTCACTAGGGTCATCGAGGAGTCATGGGAATTTGCCTATCCAGTCTACATGTGTTTTGCGGAGTTGGAGAAGGCATTCGACCGTGTTTCTCATGGAAAGCGGCGAGGGGTGCTCCGTGAGTATGGGATTGGGGGCCCAATGCAATGGACTGTCCGAGCCATATACAAGCGGTGCAAGAGTTTGATTTGTATTGCCGGCAGTTAGTCAGACCCATTCAGGGTTGGAGTTGGACTCCGTCAGGGCTTTCACCGATTGTCACCAATTCTGTTCATAAATTTCATAGATAGAGTTTCTCAATGCATCCAGGGGGGCAGAGGAAGCCCAATTTGGTGGCCTCAGGATTATCTGCTATTTCCGAATGATGTGGTCCTGTTGACATCATTGTGCCATGATCTTCAGTCCTCACTCGAGCGGTTCACAGCCAAGTGTGTAGCAGCTGGGATGAGAATCAGCACATCATCTTAGGCCAAATCTTAGGCCATTCACCTCAGTCAGAAAAGGGTGGATTGCTCTCTTTGGGTCAAGGGTGAGGTTCTGCCTCAAGTGGAAGAGTTCATCTTGAGTTTTTATTCACAAGTGAGGGAAAAATGGAGCAAGAGATTGACAGAGGGATCAGTGTGACATTTGCAGTATTGCGGACTCTGTGCCAGTCTGTTGTGGTAAAGTGGTAGCTGAGCTGTAAGGCAAAGCTCTCTGTTTACTGGTTGGGCTATGTTCCTACCCTCACCTATGGCTGCAAACTCTGGGTAGTGACTGAAACAACAAGATTGCTGATGCTGGCAGTTGAAATTGGCTTCCTCTAAAGGGTATCTGGACTCTCCCATGGTGACAGGGTGAGAAGTTCAGTTATCCGGGACGGACTCGGAGTGGAACCGCTGCTCCTCCACATTGAGAGGCGCAAGTTGAGGTGATTCGGGCATGTCCAACTGGGAGGATACCCTGGGGAAGATCTGGGACACACTGGAGAAATTATGGCTCTCTGTTAGCCTGGGAAGGTCTTGGGATCCTCCCAGAAGAGTTGGAAGAGGTGAAAGAGATGTCTGGGCCTCCCTGCTCAAGCTGCAGCCCTGCGACACGACTTTGGAACAAGTGGAAAAAGATAGATGCATCGATGGATCAATGCAGAATAACTGAAAGTTATGCACCATAACTCATGTTCCGTGAAGGAAGGGAACGAGGTGCAACATATGCTATGGGAACGTAATTCATTCACGCCCTTGAAATGCTCAGCAAAATGCATGTGAGTACATCCGCCTTAAAAAGACAGGCATTTCCCAGCTGCTTTCTACAAGGTATGTAGAGAGCACAGGCTGAGAAGAAAAAATGCCAAATGTAAAAAACATCAACTTGATGTTTCAACTGGGCATATAGATAAACAACACCAGCTAGAGACAGCCTAAGCGTGCTCCACTAGTGTGAGTACTCATCATCTCCTTTTTTCCCTGGAACAACCTGAGAAACAGAAGGAAGGAGCAAGGGACCCATTACGCCACAAGTAATTGGGTGACAATGTGGAGGTAGAAAACCCAGGTCAAGCACAGGGTAACCTCCCAAGTCCCTAGGGTAAAAACTTTTTTACATATACAAGGGGCACGACTGACAAGTGGGGCCCATCCTGATGTTGGAGATCTGTTAAGGAGAGGGGAAACCCTTCCATTAAACATCTCCTAAGCGAACATAAACACCAAGGGGTACCCTTGTGTATGTTGTTACTGTTTGTTTTAGGATAAAGCAATCAAAGCCTTAGGCTCTCAGCCAGTTCCCTTCAAAGGCCAGGCTGAAAGCTGCCACAACTTTGGTGGTTTGGGCGCAGGCGGGAAAGTACGCTGGCGTGACGTTTGCGTTTGTTCGCCGCTTCTCTGCGCTAAGAAGTTATTTTATTTTACTAGACACTTTTTCTTTTTGGAAATTTATCTAGACTTATTTTGTTCAGTGTTTTTTTAATTAAGGACTTTACGGACAGCTGTCATGTCTGACTGCGCTGTGGCTCTGCTAACGTCGCACATTGCCGGTCAAAGCAAATGGCCGCTTGTTCTGAGTCTGGGTCTGCTGGAGGTTTCTTCCTTCTAAAAGGGAGTTTTTCCTTTCCGCTGTTGCCGCTGTGCTTGCTCAGGATGAGAGACTATAGCCAAGCCAAGATTTGACTTGTCTGCTCGATTCCTTGAATAGATAGCTTTACTAATCAGTGTTTTGGCGGATGGGTACGCTGGTGTGTTGTTGTGTCGTCACCACTTCTCCGCGCAAAAAAGGTTCCTTTACTGTTGCTATTCTTTGAACACTCTTTGTCTACTTTCTGGATAGCTTAGTTAGTACTTCCTAACCGGAATATTGGGCCATCTACTTCCTGTCAACTCCAGCAAGAACTTTGCACGAACCTTGCTTGGAGAAACTACGTAGCTGCAATTATTGTTTCACTTACCTACTTACCCACTTACCTGTCAACCTCGATCCCGTCTCATCTGGACTGTTCTGGATTTTCTCCTGAGCTCCTTTTCGGGGTATGCTCATTCAAGTTACATCTCACTGTTTCTTGGTTATTTTCTTCGAAGCCCCGTGGGTCTGCTGTTAGTGGCTAGCTCCGTGCTAGCTTCCCCAGGCTTGACTGGCGCGATGTTGCCGTACTCCGCCTCATAGCTGCTTGAACTTAACATCTTCTGTTTTCACCACCAAACAACTGGGACTTTTGCGTAGACCTCGTTACATCCATAGAAGCTCTCGGAAGAAATTTGCTTACTCTCGGCAAACTGGGTCGGATTCTATTTTATTCCCGCTTGGTCCACGTGACGTGTCGCACCTTGATTACGTCATCAGAACGCTGCGTCTGTGGTCTCTTGTAGTCCACAGCACATGAAGTGGCAAGGAGAACGTGGAGTGGACCTCAGTTTGCTTAAACCGGTTCTACAGGCATCCAGTCCAACTAGTATTAAAATAGAACTTTTCAATGTACAATCACTATCCAACAATCTTTAAAACACTATCCACCTTTCTGATCTTAGTTGATATTATTATTTGATTTTACTTGATTTTATCACTTGTTTTATTTTGTTCGTTAATCTTTGTTGCACTTTGTAGCACTTTGAGATTTTTATTAATGAAAAGTGCGTTGTAAATTAAATTCATTATTATTATTATTATTATTATTAACTCCGGACGTGGGTGTAGAAGCTACCCACGTGCCTGAGTCAGCAGGTCCCTGTGAGGAGGCAATTGCCATGGTATCCCTGATAACATTGAGATCAACTCCGGGAACCACGGTTTCTATGGCTATCTGGGGGCTATCAGGATCAGGGAGAGGGCTCCCTGGCGCACACGTTCCAGTGTCGCCTCGATCAGAGGGACAGGTGGAAAGGCATAGTAGAGCACCCCTGCTGGCCAATCATGTGCCAGAGCATCCGTTCCCAATGGTGCATCTGTTTCCCTCAAGGAGAAGTACAGGTCACACTGTAAGCTAGCCCTGCAAGCGAACAAGTCCACAGAGGCTCTCCCAAATCGTGACCAGACCTGTTCCACAATCCGTGGGTTCAGGCTCCATTCTGACGCCAAGAGAGGCCCTCTTGAGAGGGCATCTGCTCCATAATTTAGATCACCGGGGACATGAGTCGCCCTAAGTGACAAGATTCTTGGAGCATATCACGTGAGCATCTTCTGCGTCAGTCAGAGGAGGGCCCGGGACCTTGTCCCTCCCTCTGTGTTGATGAAGGACACTGTGGTCCAGTTATCTGATTTCACCAGGATGTGATGCCTAGCAATCAGACCTATGCTAAAGAAGTATTTTAATGACAGGAGTATGGCCAGCAACTCCATGAAGTTGATATGTAATCTCGCTTCCTGTTTATTCCAAAGGCCACGGGCGTTCTGATTTCTGCAGATTGCACCCCCCCCCCATCTTGTTTTAGAGGCGTCCATCGTGATGACTACATGAGATGACACCCTTCCCAGCGGGACCCCTTCCGTGAAAACAGACAAATCTCTCCAAGATTCCAGGGCCTTCAAGCACTCTGGATCTATCCTAACCTTTCCTGCTTGACTAGTAAGGGTGGGTTGTGTCTGTCGGTTTAGCCATACTTGTATGGCCCGCATTTTCAGTAATGCGTGTGGCACACAGGGAATGGCTGCCGCCAAGAGGCCTAAAAGGCGTTGGCACGTTTTCACAGGGACCCGTTGATTCAGTTTAAATCTTTCCAGGCAAATGGAGGAAACTCATTCCTTTGAGAGCCATGCTCTGTACCGGACAGTGTTGATCTGTACTCCCAGAAATACGGTAACCCGTGATGGAGTTAGATCACTCTTTTGTAGGTTCATGACAAACCCGAGAGACTCCAGGTGAGAGATCACCCTATAGGAGTGTGACTGGGCCTGCATTCTGCTTCCAGACAGAATCAGCAGGTCATCCAAGTAATTCATAACCCTGAGTCCTTGATTCCTAAGGGGGGTCAGGGCTGCATCCAAACATTTAGTAAATGTACGAGGAGCAGTCTTTAAACCGAAGGGTAAGGCTTTGAATTCATAAGCGTTCCCTTCGAACGTAAAGCGGAGGAACTTTCTTTGTTTCCTCCACACGCCTATGTGGAAATAGGCATCTTTCAAATCCACTGTACATGCATAGTCTCTTGGTCTCACAGACTGGAGAACTTGCCGCAGTGTAAGCATCTTGAACTTAAAAGTTTTTATTCTCTTATTCAGAGTCCTTAGATCCAGAATCGGTCTCAGGGAATGACCCTTTTTGGACACCAGGAAGTTCTTGCTGTAGTGGCCAGAGCGTAGTTTGCGTCTTGAGACCAAACTTATCACTCCCTTTTGCAACATCATCAAAACTTCCTCCCTCAGCACGTGTGCACATGTAGGGTTAATCTTTGATTGCAGTACCCCTGTGAAGTGGGGCGGTCTTCTTGTGAACTGCAACTTGAGCCCGTGACATATCGTTGTCATGACCCAATCATTTGGTAGACATGCCTTCCAGGCCTGTGCGTGCGCGCTGAGCCTGGACGGCATGCTCAATTGTTGCTCGTCGTGTTTTAGCACTGGAGGGGTGACCTTTGACCAGTGGTGTCAAAAGTATTCACATTCATTACTCAAGTAGAAGTATAGATACTGGGATTTAAAATTACTTCTGTAGAAGTAGAAGTATCAACTCTAGCTTTTTACTCAAGTAAAAGTAAAAAAGTACTGGTTTCAAAACTACTTAAAAGTATAAAAGTAAAAGTAGCGTAAGAAAAAGCAACAACAAAGTGTTACGTGATACGGATACGTGTTTTTGAATTATAAAAATATGTATAAACAAATTATTACACAATTAACCATTTATTTTTAGTGCAAATAGAATTGCCAGAAACAAACATATCTTTTGAAAATTATGTATCTTTCTTAAACAGACCTCTGTCCTGCTTAATAACTTAAAACAGAATTATGTATCTTTCTTAAACAGACCTCTGTCCTGCTTAATAACTTAAAACAGAATTATGTATCTTTCTTAAACAGACCTCTGTCCTGCTTAATAACTTAAAACAGTATTAAATAACAAAAAATCAATACGAACATTCTGTAATAGTGCATTTAGTGCAACGTGCAAATAAAGTTTGTAGTAAATCTGTAAACATAAACACATTGTGCCTCAAAGGCCATGGCTTTCCACTTGTAGTAAAAATAAAAAACTTGTAAACTAAAACAGTGGAACGTTACATTATGGAGTCAACCTATTTTTTCCATTTGTTTTTCTGCTGAGATCGTGCTGCAGCAAGGAATGCTCTGTTTTTCAGTGCCAAAGAGTAAAACTCTGAGCAAGACATTTCATAATTTAGACTGACAATGAGCTCACTTCTAATTAGTTCAGTAGAACATTTGTTTTGCACATCAGTCCACTTACTTTTCATGAAAGAGAAAATCCTTTCCACAAACCCAGTGGAAGATGGGATGCTGAGGACAAAGGATACAACAGCTGGATGTTGGGGAGGTCAGCTGCCTGAAGAACTTGCATCCACTTCTCTGCTGTTCCCTGGGACTGCCACCTTTCTTTCTCCTGAGGTGAGGTGGTGAGGTGGTCTATCAGGCTGTTTGCAGTCACACATTCCTCATACAGCTCATCCATAGACATGTTCAGCCTGCCAAAAGGTGTTAAAGTTCATTAGTGATACATAGCCTAGGTTATGTAGTGATAAATAAATGGAAAAACGTGTATTGTTTATATTTATAATTTAGCATTGTATTTAAACTACATTTTGAAATGTATTTATTAATTTACCTATATGAACTGTGTTTTTTTAAAGATGGACAAGGTTGTATGTTTGCATAGTGTAAAGTAAATTCACAATTATGTATTTATTTGTACGTGTCAATTGTACACTTTTGTTTATAACTATCAATAATTAAACATGGTTCACCACTACACTGGAAATTATTGAATTTTTACCTGCCAACCAGGTGAAGACTTTCAGTGATCTTCTCCACTTCCTCAAAGGATATTTTTCCAGATGCCAGAGAGAGGGGCTGAAGGTGAAAGAGCCAGTTTTCCTCTGAGAAGTCAAACCACTTCTGGACAGAACTGATGGCAGTTTTTTTTTTTACATACCATATCTGCCTCTGGTGTTGCCCGGTGCAGAACAAATTGGTCAAGGGTTCTCCTGGTTTTGTTGTCTTTCACGTTTATATTTATTATACAACATTAGTATGTTACTAGGTCACTAGAAGTCAGTAATCAACTGATAAAAAAAAAAAAAATCTTTCAGCTTACCTCAATACAGTATTAGGCATGTAACGAGATCTCGCGATATTAAACTCCCGCGATGTCTCTCGTTGAGAGGTAATGTTGTCTCGCGAGACGCTAATGCTAGCGCTAGCAGAGCCCCTAGCCAGTCAGCGTCACGGACAGCATGGCTTCGCCGGATGAAGTTGCTAGAAGACGCCCCAACTACTGATTACAGTCCCGCAGACGCCTCTACATTGATGGAGGGTCCCAGCGCTGCCGACGCTGCCCCGGATGTAAAGACACACGTAAACACCGGTGTGACCGGTGTTGCCAGATAGAGTCCCACCCACCCAAAGCACTCTTTACCCGCAAAAGTCAGAAGGAAAATCGCGGTGAACCGCCCAATCTGGCAACACTGGTGAGTGACGACGGCTGCTGAAGCGGATATTATGTTCAATTTTTGGAAAGTCCTGCGTGAATATCTATATTCTACAAAAAAAAAAACGGCAAAATGAAAGAAAAGTAACGAGGCTATTTTTAAAAAGTAAGGAGTAGAAAGTACCAGTAATTGCGTGAAAATGTAAGAAGTAGAAGTATAAAGTAGGCTGAAAAATAATTACTTTACTAAAGTATAGATAACTAAAATTTGTACTTAAGTAAAGTAACGAAGTATTTATACTTCGTTACTTGACACCTCTGCCTTTGACCCCTCTCGCGCTCTCTCGAGCAGGCTGGTCGGCCCAACAGAAGATATTGCGAGATCTGACCGTCTCTGGCAGAGCTCGTGTATCTTGCTGTGGTTCATAGTTTGACCACATGGTTTGTGTTTTATAAAAATGGGACTCGAGTCAAGAACCAGGGCAGTTTGTACTTTGGTACTTTTATTTTTGTACATGTCTGAAACAGTGTTTGTTTTGATTACACATACAGTAGGCGAGTCATGTTTGGTGCACGCACACATGTCACCAGCTCCTCGTAGTACTTTACAAGTAGATACTGGGCTCAAAAGGTTAGGTTCCCATACCGCGTGGGCGGGCAAACCTGTAAAATTATCAGTTC
>JBBPBX010006545.1:37948-68177 GCA_038048925.1 Garcialebias charrua | reverse complement strand
AACAGGGACGTGCAGAGGGGGGGGCTATGGGGGCTTGAGCACCTGCCCCTTTTGCTCCTTGCCCCCAAGTGCCCTTTTGGTCAAAAAAAAAAAATTTTTTTTTTTTTTTTTTAAATTTCCTATTCCTAAGCCCTCTTCTGACACATAATAACATACTAAAATTATTTATTTTATTTTATTATTATTATTTTTGTATTTTGCAAGAAAAACAACATAATAAGCCCTCCGGTCACGTACCAACACTACATTCCCCACAATGCAACAGTAGTAGTAGGGGTGGGGCCAATCCGATCTGGAGTTGTGTCTCATGAACCCAGAGTAATAAGACCTGCCTCACATTCACATTAGGGTCAGTGGGGGAGCTGGCCCCCTTGGGGGCATTGCCGTTGGGGGGGCATGGCCCCACCCCTACTACTACTATTCAGCAAATCCCTTTCAGTTTGCAGCCAGCTACAGCGTGTGGACTGAGTGAGTAGCACTTTAGCTAACAGCTAGCCAACTTTTCATAGTAACATGTCCGCTGTGTGGAAGTATTTTACACTAAACACCACAAGACAGCAACGTGCAATGTCTGCAGAGCCATAGCACCACATTAAACTGCGGTCAAGTTAGTTTTATGTTGGACATTCGAGCTCCGGGGCTTCAGCGGGACGCCACTCTCACTGAACCGAAACAGGGAGACCGACCGTGGCCAGCTGCGTCCAGTCCGACCCGCTGTCTGACTGTCTCGAAGGACAGGCAGAGAGCGACTGACCGAAATCAGAGCCCCCGCCCCGGATTGAACAATAAAAACACACCGCTGAAGCCACGGAGCTCAAATGTTCACCGAGAAGTTGCTAAACTTCATCATAATTAATGACCAACAGCTATCAGCTGTAGAAAAATGAAGGATTTCGCAGCTTGATACTTGCAGCCAACAGTAAACAATCATAAAAAAGCATATTACTTAAAAATCATAAGAAAACTATGTTAAAAAA
The DNA here is from genome assembly GCA_038048925.1 of Garcialebias charrua. Classification (NCBI taxonomy): domain Eukaryota; kingdom Metazoa; phylum Chordata; class Actinopteri; order Cyprinodontiformes; family Rivulidae; genus Garcialebias; species Garcialebias charrua. The sequence goes on along the minus strand of JBBPBX010006545.1, from coordinate 67,200 downwards.
CGAAACATAAACATTTACATTATAAAACAATGTAAAATACTAAAAGCAGGAACATGTCTGTCTGTGTTGGTTTATGCCAAGAACTTAACAGATGTAAAGCTATTTAATATTTTATTTAATCCATTTATTCATTAATTTAAAAGAGACAAAATAAAACAAATTAATAAAAAAGAAAACATTGAATGAAAAGAGTGCAAAAAGAAGAAGAAAAAAAAATCTTATATCACCCCCTTAAAATAAACATTGAACCAGTCCGGCCCTTCGCTTGTATCAAATTTGTTTTTTTGGCCCTCCATGTATTTGACTTTGACACCCCTGGCTTATGCAATGCCTATCTCTCGGATCTGATACACCCATATGTCCCTCCACTTTGAGGTCAGAGGATCAGGTACTCTTATTAGTTCCAGAAACTCGCCTTAAGCGCAGAGGTGACAGAGCGTTCTCTGTAGCAGGCCCAAGACTCTGGAACGAGTTACCGCTGCTCATCAAACAGGCCCCCTCCCTCTCGGTTTTCAAATCCCGGTTAAAAACTCACTACTACTCCATCGCTTTCAATGCCAGCTGATGTGTACTGGATCGTTTGATTTATGATCTGCAATGTTTTTATGTTTTTCATGTTGTACTTCATTGTATGTGTTGCGTGTTTGTTTGTCCAGCACTTTGGTGTGGACTTGTTCCTGTTTAAAGTGCTTTATAAATAAAGTGGTATGGTATGGTATGGTATGCAATAAGGAGCACATCGCCCATCCAAAACCTATCATCTCTCCATAATGGATATATGTCCAATCTTCTAACTTCCTTTGCTGCATAATGTACATTGCATTTATTCTAGCGTTAGGTAAATACAGTAGCTAATTTTTCTCTCGTGAACTTAAAAAGTTATTTGCAAAACATAAACTTTTATTTGCACACATCAGAAATCTTTTGTTGCGATTTTAGGCTCTGCCCACAACGTCATGTGAGAATTGCAAGCAAACCTTTGAATGACAAACAAAACTTAGATTAGCAAGCAAAGATTTCTGACATGCGCAAATAAGTTTGTTTTGCAAATAATTAGCAACATAATTGCAAAAAATGTCAATGACCTCACTGAGGTCATTGACATTTTTCGAGACATGACCAACAGAAAAGAAAACTGCTGCTACACAGTTGTTTTAATAAGGGGCAGATATGATAAGATTTTTTTTCTTCTTCTGCTACCTTTAATTTTATATCTGTTTTTTTTTCTTTCATGTGTTTGTAAATTGTCTTTGTGTTTTAAATCTGAAATGAATAAAAATAAATAAATAAATAAGAAGAGAACAAAAATAGCAAAAATGCTTAAAAGTTGGAAGTTTGTTTTTAAACAGTTCACCATGATGGAAAAGAAGATTTTGGATCTTAGATTCAGTTTGGGGAAAAAAAGAAAGTCAAGAGACCGAAATAAATAAGAGACATTGGCCTCCACTCAACACAGAGAAGATGAGACAATGAGGAAAAAAGAGAAACTGACAAGAAAAAAAGAAGAGGAAAGATTGAAGAAAATGTATATAGGTACTTACAAATACACTAAGACACAAATAGAGATATATGTATACATTTTGGTGGTCAGTTAGTCTCAGTAGGCTTTTCTCATGGTGACATGCATTAACAATTCAATTTTTGCTTTTGTTTAGTTTTCTTCTGCAGTTCCACATTAAAGTTTGATGCAGCTCTGCTTTTCTGAATGGACCATCTTCATCTCCACTGCAAGTGTAGCAAACCAGGCAGCTCTTTCTTTTATAGATTACAGTACACTAAAAAGTTGCATTGTGGCCTTGTTTACATTTTTTATAGTGTAATTCTGTAAAGACAAAATATATCTGGTGGTGTAGCTCTGATTTACATATCTTGCTAAATCGCAGGTTTGAATATTGCAATACTTTCCTATAACAAAGTAGACCTGCAGAAAGAAATTACTAATAAAATATTTTACATATGGATAGTTGTATGTTCTATGTAGAGGTTTTCCTAAGCTTATAGTATATCTCACAATTTTGTAATTTATCATTGTTTATTTAACGCTGAAAGCTATGTAACTTTGTTAATATTTTGTCCTAAAATGCGGTTAGATGTGCCCCCTTTTTTTTTGAGCACCTGCCCCTTTAGTGGTCTCTGCACGTCCCTGAGTCAGAATTGCATTAATTGTCCCTGATTTCATGTTGCTCCAATTCCTTTTGTTCTGATAAATGCATTTTGCCTCCCCCAACCTCAGACGTTCTCCTCATTGTTTTCTTGTATTGCATCATTAACAGATTACAGGATTAAGGCAGTCTGAATACAAATAATTTACAAATCCACAAATGTAATAGTTTTTACTTTGTGAAAACCTAATTAATCTTTAAACTGTTGAGAAAGAACAGAAACAATGCAACAAATTACACATAAAACTAAACTTTCATAACGGGCAGCAAAAAATGATTAAAAACTTTGAACAGGAAAAACCCTTCATATTTAATGTAATAATCAAGCAGCAGATTAGACGTGACTCGTTCACTGTGAAAGGTTTTAAATATACAGTACACATAGCTTTACTGTGCAGGCATTTACTGTGGGATGCATCACAAACAATGATGAGTCCAGCTACAGGCAGGAGGTGGAACACCTGGAGAGCTGGTGCAAAGAGAATAACCTTCACATGAATGTGAAGAAGACAAAGGAGATGATTGTGGACTTCAGAAGGAACAAACACACCCACACCCCACTGAACATAAGAGGATCTGCGGTGGAAGTGGTCTCCAGCTACAAGTACCTGGGTGTACACATGAATGATAACCTCAGCTGGAGCAACAACACCACCAGCCTGATCAAGAAAGGTCATCAGAGACTCTACTTCCTCAGACGACTGAGACGAGCTGGTCTGAGTAGCCCAGTCCTCACCTCCTTCTACAGGTGTGCAGTGGAGAGCATCCTGTGCTCCAGCATCAACGTGTGGCATGGAGGCTGCACAGCTGCAGAAAGAAAAGCTTTGCAGAGAGTGGTGAAGGCTGCACAGAAGTCTGTTGGAGTCAGTCTCCCCACCATCACAGACATTTACACCTCCAGATGCAGGAAGAGAGACCTGCATCATGAAGGACCACACTCACCCAGCACACTCACTTTTTGCCCCACTCCCCTCAGGACGGAGGTTGAGGAGCATCAAGTGTAGAACCACAGACTGAGGAACAGCTTCTACCCTGAGGCTGTTAGACTCATGAATAAATAACCAGAATAATCACTGTGAAATATCACATCATGTTGCTGCTGATCTGTTTCATGTTGCTGCTGATCTGTTTCATGTTGCTGCTGATCTGTTTCATGTTGCTGCTGATCTGTTTCATGTTGCTGCTGATCTGTTTCATGTTGCTGCTGATCTGTTTCATGTTGCTGCTGATCTGTTTCATGTTGCTGCTGATCTGTTTCATGTTGCTGCTGATCTGTTTCATGTTGCTGCTGATCTGTTTCATGTTGCTGCTGATCTGTTTCATGTTGCTGCTGATCTGTTTCATGTTGCTGCTGATCTGTTTCATGTTGCTGCTGATCTGTTTCATGTTGCTGCTGATCTGTTTCATGTTGCTGCTGATCTGTTTCATGTTGCTGCTGATCTGTTTCATGTTGCTGCTGATCTGTTTCATGTTGCTGCTGATCTGTTTCATGTTGCTGCTGATCTGTTTCATGTTGCTGCTGATCTGTTTCATGTTGCTGCTGATCTGTTTCATGTTGCTGCTGATCTGTTTCATGTTGCTGCTGATCTGTTTCATGTTGCTGCTGATCTGTTTCATGTTGCTGCTGATCTGTTTCATGTTGCTGCTGATCTGTTTCATGTTGCTGCTGATCTGTTTCATGTTGCTGCTGATCTGTTTCATGTTGCTGCTGATCTGTTTCATGTTGCTGCTGATCTGTTTCATGTTGCTGCTGATCTGTTTCATGTTGCTGCTGATCTGTTTCATGTTGCTGCTGATCTGTTTCATGTTGCTGCTGATCTGTTTCATGTTGCTGCTGATCTGTTTCATGTTGCTGCTGATCTGTTTCATGTTGCTGCTGATCTGTTTCATGTTGCTGCTGATCTGTTTCATGTTGCTGCTGATCTGTTTCATGTTGCTGCTGATCTGTTTCATGTTGCTGCTGATCTGTTTCATGTTGCTGCTGATCTGTTTCATGTTGCTGCTGATCTGTTTCATGTTGCTGCTGATCTGTTTCATGTTGCTGCTGATCTGTTTCATGTTGCTGCTGATCTGTTTCATGTTGCTGCTGATCTGTTTCATGTTGCTGCTGATCTGTTTCATGTTGCTGCTGATCTGTTTCATGTTGCTGCTGATCTGTTTCATGTTGCTGCTGATCTGTTTCATGTTGCTGCTGACAAAAATCAGTTTCATGTTGCTGTGTTCATTCGTGTTCACCTGCTCATACGAACTCATGTGCGTGCTGCTGTTTGGAGCAATGTTATTCTATATTAGTTCTTAGTGTATTTTTAGTTGATGTTTTTCTTAGTTCATATCTTAGATCTTATTAATGTTTTTCTTTTACATTTTATTGTTGGATGTAACTGGGACCCTGTGTACATAATCTCGTTTCATCACATGTACCACATGTGGTGCAAATGACAATAAAGGATCTCTGACTCTGACTCTGATTAACACTTTGACACCAGTTTTTCTACATTTTAGCTTCATTTTTTTTCATGTCTCAAACAATATTTCAGGAGATTTTCATTTTTGCATGCACCGCGGGGTCATTTATGTCCGCGCACAACTGGATAATCAAATATTTTGCACCTAAGAAGCATACAAAGGCAGAGAAACACTGGTTTCAGTGCGCATAAAAGCACGTCTGTGTGAAGGGAAAGTGTAGGAAGTGAAAAGAGAAGCATCATCAGCATATCCAAAGAGGAAGGAGCGCTACATGGAAGTCTTTAAATGGGAGCTTTGACAGAAGCCTGCAATCCTTTCTCAGCACACTGCCCCTGCTAATCTCCTCTATTCAACCGCATCACTATGGAAACTGACTGCATGTGTCACCCTTGCTACTGGTGCCATGCAGCCATGTCTGCCACTGACATGGAGGTTGTTCAGCAAAATTACTGGCTGATCATTGTTCCACTGCAGCGTCCCTGCTGTGACTTTATTGCTCGCTGGAAAATATCAGTTTTAAATCTTGGAAATTGCTCGGGAAAAAGAAAGAAACATCGTCCTAAAGCTGTACAAGTAATCACGTCCGTGTTAACTTGGCTGTGTGATGTAGAGCGTGAGGTAGTCGAAGACATTTTATTTTTTTAAGTCCTTGTGCCAGCTACCTTTTTCATTGCTTTGCCTTCCCTCTGGCAAAACTACAGGATGATATTTGTCATGGTTTTAAAGGGTTTATCAACTTCAAAGCCAAGGAAGCTGGTTGTCCAGCCCATCAGTGAGACCACGCAATCCTTCTAGCTCTGACAAAAATGGGCTGCAGCTTGTGGACGAAATTGTACCGCTAAGCTCCCGATGCAGAGCTTTTACATAAAGCCGGGAGAGCCACATTTGCATTCTCCTTTGACATTAGCTTTAATCCAAGCCACTTCTTCAAACCCCCTGAACATCATGGAGAAGAGCTCCAGTAATTGTTAATTACAGGAAAAAGCTGGTTGTAATCACTTGGCCTATCAGCCTGACCAGCGCTCGGCTCAGGAACGAGCTCACAGGTAAACACAGACTGAACAGGACTTGATGAGCACTGTGTGACACGTGTACCTCGGTAAATAAAAATTTAATTTCTCCTAAAAAACAACCTTTCAAATGAACAATTTTTCTGACAGCTTGCATCTCCTCATAAAAATGCTAGAGGCAACTCAAACAATTTTCAAGTGTATTTGGTGATATGTGTCAAAAACAATACGTAAGCTGCCTCGTCTCAATGTTTTCTACTCCGTGTCTGTCTTTAAACCGAGCATGCATCTGATCTGATCGGTGCATTAAGAGCTTGGATGGAAAGAAAGGAGCAATATATTGACTGAAGCAACTGTCATTAAATGGTTTATCTGCAATTAACTTGAGCAAATTTCATGACAACAACAGTACAACAATATCTCCCATTGTTGAGGGTTGAACAGTGAATATTAGCAAATTTTGAAACAAGTGTTTTTCTGAGCTGGAACTGAACAGGGAATAAATGTGAACAATGTTTTGGTGCAAGATCTTCATGTGGGTAGGAGTTACACTGTGTAGAAGAAGAGAGGGAGGTTTTGTTTAGTCTTTTTCTTGTCTGAGGCGGTACAGAGTGACGGATCCTGGCAGAGGGAGAGAGCACGTTTATCCTCCACCAGGTGCAATGGAGGAGCCGGGGGTGGCCAATGGAGGCACTGGCAACAATAGATTAATCTTCAGCCACCCCACCAGCCACCTCAGTCATTTGAGGAACATATCCTTTTAAGCATTTTTTTTTCTTTCTTTTGGCTGCTCCCTTCTTCAGGGGTCACCACAGCTAACTAACTCACACGGAGACTTGGTGATTGTTTTAACCACGAGCTCTCTGTGTGAAAAAGAGGGATGCTATCTAGGGCGCCTGGAGAAGCAGATGGTGGGGGTTAAGGGCCTTGCTCAAGGGCCCAGAGTGGGGCAAATGAGGGTGGAGGCAGGTATGGGTGTTTCACCAGTCCCACCCACATTTTGATGTTGCCAGTACCAGGAGTTGAACCAGCGATCTTCCGATCACAGGCCCACCTTCTCTAACCTCCTCGCCACCACTCACTCCTTCACTTTTAAGCAGAATAAAAATTAGAAATCACAGTTTCCTCAAACAACAGAAGTGGACTGTTTACCACTTGGTGGTGGCCATCTTGGATTTTGACATGGTAACCCAATTTTCACTAGGAACCTTTCTTAGGCCTAGATGTTTCCACACATCAAAATTGAAGTTGGTACATCACTTGTTTTTCAAGTTAACTTGCTTACAACATGCATGGATGAAGAGACAAACAGGCAGAAGGTCATTTCCAATTCCCCTTCTTCACTCTGACAGGGAACAAAAAACGATTATTAAAAATGTTTGTGACAAGAAAATGTAGTGATACACCTCTTTCTCTGAAAACCTTCAGTGAAGGACAGAACACTGTTATCCCATTAATTTGAATCCAGGACACAAATTATCTCACCAAGAGACTCTTTATTTTTGTCCTAATTCAAATAATCAAAAGAATAACCTTCTTTTATTTTATTATCATTATTATTTTCAATATTTTGATAATCAAAGGACTATGTTTAATCCAAGGACAGGCCAACATGATTTTTTCAGTATTTGTTTGAAAGTGTTAGACAGTTAATCAGTTTTAATCATAAAACTGGCATCTACCTTCTATTCCTTCTCCTTCATTTTGTCCTCTTAATTCCACTAACCTCCTCCTACTTCCACTAACCAATAGGGAAGGAGCGAGTACAGGAAATCAGGCTTTCTTCAAAAGTTCTCACTTCCTTGAACTCACTCGGAGTCGAGTTGAGAGGTGAGATGAGATTTTCTTGACTTAGCTGTGAACGGTGGCCATGAGCCAACAGCCTCGTTTTCGGCCAGGATTCACAGCACGTTGCTGTATATCCGACCAAGCTTAAAGTTCCAAACTTTTTAATAAAAATTCCTTCTGAGGAATATTTTATTTAGAAAACCAACCGGAACTGCCGCTACTTCTGGTCGATCAAGACGGACACAGCGAGACGCTGAAAAGGTAAACACGCTAAGCCGGCTCAGACGTAACTGGACCTAAGGAATCTTTACGTTCAAAGGCTGGATGCCCTCTCCTTACTGGAATCGAGACCGACCGTCTTCAAGGTAATGAGTTGTTGATGTTTACCAGAGCGTATCTGAGTTTAGCTGATGTCGCTTGGAGAGCTGACGTTCCTGGTTGAACACACTCAATCACGTACAACTTCCCCTCTCTTTCCTCCTATTTTCTTACCTATCTTTGCCAGTAATTTTAAGTTAAAGTGCCCTCAGATATAAGTTATTTAAGCTCTTGTAATAATATATAGGCACTTATCAGTTTACTGATTTACCTATATTTTAGATGTAAATTGGCAGGGTTTAGACTGACACAAAAATACATAATTAATTAAACGAGTTCTCTCTTTTTCAGTTTATTACCAATAATTCTATGCCTTGGAGGTGAAATGTAAAGACATGAAATGTTAACTTATGTTGGTACAGCAGGACTGGACCATTTATTTAACAGAATCATAAATTACATCACAACATATGTACATGATTGAGTGATCAGGTTTCCTATAATTTACTTCAGCACAGTTGAAACACGCGTCCGTAATTTTCATAGGAACAACAGAACACAAGTTATGGGTGTTATTAACTTATATCTGCTGGCACAATAAACTTAAAGTTTAGTTAACTTAAATTAAGAAAGTTTCAGGGAAGAGAAAATGGAGGATGAAAGAAAATGGAGGATGAGGAGAGGTATTATCTTGATGTGTTTTAACCAGGAAAAGCACACTCTTCGTCTGCTTCAGCTAGACTCTCACCCGCGGGGAACAACGACTCTTTACCTGGCGAAGATTCTTCATCTCGGCTACGGTAAAGTAGATTAGCCTCAACGTACACAGACCGTCCGTCCGTGTTTCTCGGTTGATCAGGCTTCAGCTGTTCACCTTCCAGCGGCTTCCATGAGATCTGCGTCGACCTACCGAAGTAGCAACCTCAGTTCCGGTTGGCTTTTCAAGATAAAAGCTTCCTTGAAGGAATTTCATTAAAATAGAGCTTTTTCAGCTCGAAATGGATTTACAACTGGCATGTTGTTTTTCACAAATGTTTTTCACAAATGCACCTCACAAATTTCCTGGTATAGGTGTATTTGCTAACGTTTTGAGTGATCATTCCGTAATAGCAGCTCTTAGATCAACTAAACTTCCACCTGCTAAGCCCAGAATAATTAAAAAAAGGGATTTGAAACGTTTCAGTGAACAGTCATTCCTTTGGGATCTATCCCTCTTTGATTGGCAACGTATCCTACAAATCAATGACGTGAACACCGCTTGGAACGATTTTCATGATAGTTTCATTTACTTTGTAAACAAACACGCACCTTTCCGGCAGTTCAGGATAAAGAGCCGTGACAGCCCCTGGTTTACTCCTGAACTAGCTGATCTCCTGCACTGGAGAGATCATCTTTGGGCCGCAGCAAGAAAATCACACTCAGACACTGATTGGTTGAAATTTCGGCAGCTAAGGAATAAATGCACAACTGCCATCAAAGCCGCTAAACGTAACTACTTCTTATCTCAGACCTCCAAAAATCTAAACGATCCTAAAAAATTCTGGAAAACCATCAAATCTCTCTCAGGCACCCCCCAATCATCTGACCTCCCATCACAATTTCTTGTTGACTCTGTTCCTGTGTCAAATAAGCACGAGATCCTGAACTGTTTCAATAAACATTTTGTTGCTTCTAGTTCATTATTTGACACAGTTACAAACGGAAAATCAGCCACTTTATCTAATAATCAAACTTCTACAAATCAAATCCCTCCTACAAGTCAACCATCTGTTAATCACACCTTCTCTTTTTCTCCGTTCTCAGTCAGTGAGGTAAATAAACTGTTAAATGATCTTGATCCTAAAAAATCTGCAGGTCCAGATGAACTTCCTCCTTATTTCTTAAGGCTGGCTGCTCATATCATCACAGTCCCTGTGACCCACATCTTTAATCTGTCCATAAGCCAAAACACCATTCCGGATGCTTGGAAAACAGCCTTTGTTCTTCCTTTGCTGAAGGGAGGTGACCCCACCTCACTGAACAATTATCGACCGATCTCTAAACTCTGCATCTTAGCAAAGGTTCAAGAAAAACTGATAAACTCTCAGATCAAAAATTATCTGGACTCATTTAACATCTTACCTCTTCATCAATCTGGTTTCAGGAAAAAACACAGCACAACAACTGCTTCTCTGAAGGTTCTGAATGATGTTGTTGAAGCACTGGATGCTAAGGACTATTGTGCTGCACTTTTCTTAGACCTGTCTAAAGCTTTTGACACTGTGGATCATAACATCCTGTGTCATAAGCTCTCAGAAATCGGTTTCTCTGATCACACCATCGGTTGGTTTTCTAACTATCTTTCCAATCGGAGGCAATGTGTTCAACATAACGGTACTTTTTCCAGCTATTTAACAGTTAAAAATGGTGTACCACAAGGCTCAGTTTTAGGACCCACTCTCTTTACAATCTACATAGCTAATGTAGGTCACTGCATCCCTGATGCATCCTTACATTTCTATGCTGATGATACAGTTGTTTATTGCAGAGCTAAAACAGTAGCTAAGGCTTTCCAGTTACTGCAATCCGCTTTTGACTTCATCCAGTCAGATTTGTTCCGTCTCAAACTTGTCCTAAATGCTGATAAAACAAAAGGGATGTTTTTTTCAAATAGGAAGTCGGTCCCAGCAGTTCTTCCTCTGATTTTATCTTCAAATGGTGTCCCTATTGAGTTTGTTGATTCCTATAAATATCTGGGTATCCTGATCGATTCACATCTCTCTTTTAAACTCCACGTGGAAAACCTAGTGAAGAAACTGAAAGTTAAACTGGGTTTCTTTTTCAGAAACAGATCATGTCTATCACTGAATGTTAGGAAACGCCTTGTATCTGTGACTTTCCTTCCCTCCATTGATTACGGTGACATTCTCTACATGAATGCTCCTACAAGCACCCTGCGGATGTTGGATGTTGTCTATCATGGTGCACTAAGATTCATAACTGGTTGTGATTATCGTACCCACCACTGCACCCTGTATTCACTGGTTAACTGGACATCATTAACCTCACGCAGACTCTTCCACTGGTACATTTTCATCTTTAAATCACTTCTTGGTCTGCTGCCCTCATACATCTCCTCCTACATGTCTTTGCGTGATTGCAGCTACAGTGTGCGCTCTCAGGACATGATTACCTGCAGTGTTCCGTCAGTGAGGACTGAACTTGGAAAAAGGGCCTTCTCCTATTCCGCTCCAGCTTCCTGGAATATCTTACAAAAAGATCTGAAGCTCTCAAACTTGACTTCTCTAAATGGTTTTCAGAATCTGTTGGAATCCTGGCAAAAACCAATGCAGATTTGTTCCTGTCTTTGATTCTATACGTTTACCTTATAATGTTTTGCTAGTTTTTTGATACTTTGTTAAAAAAAAAAAAAATTGTTGTGTTTTTTTTTTTTTTTTTTCCCTCTCTTTTGTTTTCTATTGTTTATTGTTTGTTTGTTTGTTTATTGTTTAAGGAAATTCTACCATTGCTGTTCATTGTTCTTTAGTTTTAGCAGGTCGCTTTCGTAAATGAGCCCATGAGGTTCAAAAGATTTACCTGACTAAATAAAGGTTGAATGAATGAATGAATGAATGTTATAAATCTTTTAACTGAATGACGTGTCCTTAGCGTGTGACTGGCGTTCATTCAGCTCTTTGGGGAACCTCATGGCTTGAGGTCCTCAGCAGACTCTCAGGCTCAGATAGAAAGTAGAGCTTATAAGAGAAGAGGGTTGACTCAGCTAAATCCACCCGCTCATTGGTTCTTTTTCCAAAGAACAGGAGTGACTTTGCAAGTCAGAGAGCTGAAAATGTGAAGGCCATTTCAGGATAGGAAGATTGTGTTCAGAACGAAAGACACCAGTCTCCAGTTATACAGATAACTTGATTTAGACTTTGATTCACGTGTCAACATTCTAAAACAAAATCTAGAAAGTGCAACTTGACATATTTTCAACTTTGGACAGCATTCTGATTCCTGTTCCACATATTAAGAATACATTAGCATATTAAAAATAACATTGCTCATGTGAATAACACAAGGTTATGCTTTGATTATATGTGAATCAAACAAAGTAAAAGTAAAGACAGTCTATTATGAAATAATGTGTTTTGATTCAAATAATGTAATAAAATAGTGTTAATGTCTTTTTACTGAAAGTATCAGTGAAAAGGTGTCACTTGGACAGTTCAGAGACGAAGGTGTATCAGAGACCACCGTCTGGTCCACTACAATCTCATAACTTAATCTGGTGTCCTTTAAATATTCGTCGGCTTGTGAAATTACGGACGCGTGATTTCCATCTGTTGATAGAGAGCATTGACGTCATTTTCAGGGAGACCACTAAGTCATTGGTTCAGGTATGTTGACGACACCTGGGTTAAAATTAAATCTCAGGAAGTCCAACATTTCACTGATCACATCAACTCTGTGGATAAATATATCAAGTTCACACGAGAAGATGTAAAAAATGGCAGGTTGGCTTTCTTGGACTGTGAGGTCTCAGTTTCTGATAGAGGAAATTTGCAAACTGAGGTGTACCGCAAACCCACACACACAGACCAGTATTTACAGTTTGACTCCCATCACCCTCTGGAGCACAAGTTAGGAGTCATCAGGACTCTGTATCACAGAGCAGACAGCGTCCCCACTAACTCATCATTCAACCTTTATTTATACAGGCTAGCCTCGTTGAGCCACGGGGACTCATTTACAAGAGGGACCTGTCTCACTCACACCTAGGGTCAATTTAGAGTTACCAATCAGCCTAACATGCATGTTTTTGGACTGTGGGAGGAAACCGGAGCACCCGGAGAAAACCCACGCATGCACGGAGAGAACATGCAAACTCCACCCAGAAAGGCCCCCGGGCCGGGATTTGAACCTGGGACCTTCTCACTGAAAGGCAGCAGCTCTACCAGTTGTGCCACCGTGCTGCCCATCAGCCAGACAGAAGGAGAAATCACACACAAAACAGACTCTAGAGAAATGTGGATATCCTAACTGGGCCTTCCTGAAAGCAGAGAAGAAACCCAAACAGGACTCCAGCCAGCCATCAGGTGAAAAGAAGGAACCCAGACCCAGACCAGTGGTCATTCCATATGTTGCAGGAGTTTCAGAGACATTGAGACGTTTATTTTCTAAACACAACGTCCCAGTGGCTTTTAAACCCCAAAATACATTACGGCAAAGACTGGTTCATCCCAAAGATCCAGTCCCCCGGCACAAACAGAGTAATATTGTGTATGCTGTTCAGTGTCAGGAGGGCTGTGATCAGTCTTATATCGGGGAAACTAAACAGCCACTGGCCAAAAGGATGGCCCAGCACAGAAGATCAACATCATCAGGTCAGGACTCTGTGGTCTACACTCATCTCCAGGCCAGCGGTCACTCTTTCAGGGATGAAGATGTTCACATCCTTGATAGAGAGGAACGATGGAGGCCATCTTTGTGAAAAGAAACCGTCCATCATTAAACAGGGGTGGAGGCCTCCGGGTTCAACTGTCCCCCTCTTACAATGCTGTTATTGCTAGTATCACTCAGCCCTCTGTGAATAGCAAACAACCATCAGGGTGCTAACGATCCATCGTTAGGCTGATGGTCCTCCTTGATCATGTGAGCAGCTGGTTTGACTGTCAGCAGCAAACTGGTTGATCCACTGTGAGAGGGTGCTATTTATAAGACTGAGCTGAATACAGCATCTCAGACTGAGGAAGTCTTTCGGAGGAAAGACGAAACGTTTCTACAAAAAAATTTTTTGCTTTGTTTTGTTTTGTTTTTTTGAATGTCCAGAGGACCAGGCTTAGCTTTTTTAGATCCATCTGTTGATGTTTATTTTATAGGAAGTTGATTAGAACCAATCAAAGTGTACATGTTATGATGTTAATTTAATGATCTGTTAATAAATGACTCCATTTCCTTGATGGGTCAAATATAATTAACATCTCATGTCACTCTTATATCTCCTTTGGTCACACAAGATGTTTTTAATCCAAAATAAAGAGAATCCGTGAATTACTATTCTTGAACTTGAACTTGTCTTGAATTATTAATTAAGGTTGTGACAGGAAACCCTGCTTACATCCTGCAAAGCAAAAAAAACAAAAGAACACAACGGTTAATTAATGATGCCATTTAGGTGCTACAGCTACAATCTGCACCTGGTCCATTTGATTTGATTTGAGTGAATTCTCAAAAAAGAAAAAAAAACAAGCTGAATCTGCTCTCCTGACGAGCTTGATGGGTAAAACTTGAAAAAAATGTTAAACTATTGTGCAAGTACCATGGAAACCAGCAACCTGCTGGCTCTCTAATAGCATGGTTACCTGGGTGATGGGTCCCACATCAGTTGCTGACAGAAAGAGAGAAAGAAAGAAATAGTTTTCATTAAAAACATTAATTTATTCCATCAATATTATTTATATATACAACAAACTTATTTCAACACATCTGTTAAAAAAGTTCTGAGTTATTGAGAGTGACAAAAATGCCTTTATAATTCCACTTGTTTTGAAACATTTCCAGTTCATTAATTTTTTCATAGTACAGTATTCATAATCCAGTATCAGTCTTGCTTTCAACACACTTTTGAAAAAATGCTACCAATCACAACTCTGCCCTCCATTCATCTTTTTTCCTCCAGATATATTGTTAATTTTGCTTGTTCAAAAATAGATTTCGATAAACTTTCTTTCTTATTATTCTTTTTACTCTACAAAAAAACAAATATGGATAGTGGGCTATTGAAAGATTCCCCAACCGATTTCAAAATAACTTGAGTAGACTATATTAAATAAAGACAATAATCTTTGACATTGTGCAAAACAGTGAAAAAAGGTTCCTCTTGCTGAACAAAATGCGCACTCATCTAAAACAGCTGGATTTATCTGATAAGTCTCAATCTGGTCATCTGGACAGTTTCTTTTAGTCGAAACGTTTCACCCTCAGTCCAGAGGGCTTCCTCAGTCAGAGTAAGCTGATTTATAATTATAAGTTGGATTTATAATTGTTGTGAAAGCCTTCACTGCAATAATGCCATGTAGAATATACGACTGCAAGTCACCGGTATGCTTGGTCAGTGGTGGTTTGTACAACATACTCCACAGGTTTCACATCAGTCTGACCTCCAATGAAATCTCTCCACGGTGTGTCTGTTTTGTCTTTATGTTGCACCCTATATGGCCTTAACGCTCTGTTGACATAATATCTTTCCATTGCAGAGTCCAGTAAAGTCCATACTTCCTTCTCCAGCAGGGGACCCAGAACTTGTTGAATGGTTGAATAAAGGTTGAATGAAAAAACAAAGGTTGAATTAATAACAACTTCAAAGTTGTTAAAACTGGACCTGATGCACAGCTTATGAAAGTTATCAGTTTTATCAGGTAGGAGTAGGGGTTGAATCAACTAATCCACTAGTCGATTCTAGGACATCGTTCGAGTTTTAGAATTTTAGTTTTAGAATCGACTTGTCGCTGTCACGTGATTGTGTCATGTGCCACGTGATCAGTGGGCGGATATGCCCAATAATTAGAGCAAGCCAGTGACCAGGAAAAAAGCCAGACTCGAGGAGGATGTTGTGAAACTTTTTGGGCCAGATTTTCAGAGTGACAGGAGATCAGCACACTGCTCCACTGCTGCCAAAGAGGTAATTGATTTATTATTATTTTTTGGTTACCGCAGATTCCCACCATGGCTAACCCGCTGCAGTGGTGGGCCAGCAATCAGGACAGATTTCTCAGTTTGGCAAAACTCAGCAGAAAGTATTTAGCTGTTCTGGCAACCAGCACTGCCAGCAAGATAATTGTCTCTCTTGCTGAGAATACCATTACACAAAAACGAGCAAGCCTTCATCACGCTCAAGTTGATGCTCTGGTTTTCTTACACGTAAACCAAGATCAAAAACCAAAAACTGTAAATGAGGAGACTATTGACAGCAAGTGAACTTTATTTAACCCACTGGTCTCCTGTTTTTAGTTTAGTTTTTTTATGTGCCACACGTTTCTTTCACTTTTGCAGCTTAATAATAGTTTTGGTTGGACTTTTTCGTCACATAATCTTGGTTGTCGCCGGCTGAGTCCAGCGCCTTGACGGAATTATTACTACAGAACTGTCTGTATTTTAACAACCCGCAGCCATCAGGTCATGGTGGTGGTGCATTATTAACAATATTCAAATCAACTTTTGACTGTAAACAAATGCCCATCTCGGTTTCCTGCTCCAGTTTTGAGCTGACTGTCTTTGAACTCAGACATTCGCCTGCGACTTTATGTGCTCTCGTCTACTGTCCACCTCGGTATAAGGATTTCATCAATGAATTTTCTGATTTTTGGCTGAAATCACACCAAAACATGATCGTGTTGTCATTATTGGGAGTTTTAATTTGCATGTGTACTGTCATGAGAAGCCCTTGGTTAAGGGCTTTTTAGACTCATTTAATCTAAATCAGCATGTAAACGGTCCCACCCAAGAGCGTGGACATACACTGGACCTTGTTTTAACTCGGGATGTGACTGTTACTAATCTTGAAATTGGTGACAATGTGTTTTCAGACCACATGCCAGTCTGGTTTGAGTTCACCCTCCCCCATCTAACTCCTAAGCCGTGCATTCCTGCATGCCGCAGCCAGGCCATTAACCATTTCACTGCCGCAAGTTTCACAGATGTTTACAACTCT
This sequence comes from Garcialebias charrua, assembly GCA_038048925.1. Classification (NCBI taxonomy): domain Eukaryota; kingdom Metazoa; phylum Chordata; class Actinopteri; order Cyprinodontiformes; family Rivulidae; genus Garcialebias; species Garcialebias charrua. The sequence continues at coordinate 50,764 of JBBPBX010006545.1, read as the reverse complement.
GAAATGATAATTCAGCCCCCGGTGTTTCTCTCCACCACTGAGGAGCTGACATCCCAGTTCAACTCTGTCTGCTTAAAGGCTCTGGATCATGTTGCTCCTGTTAAAACTAGAAAATCAAAACTCAGAGCAGAACCGTGGCTGAATGACATCACCAAGGCCATTAGCAAAGGTGGGCATATGACCGCTGGGGACCGCTAATGCGCTAATCCGCTTACAGCGGACCTAACGTTTTTGTCAGCGTACAGCGGTTTGACTAACTTTTATAATTCATAAGCGGATTTGTGCTATTTTTATTTAAAATGCAGTACCGCTAATAACTAATTATCTATCAGTAAAAACGAATAAACTTATTTACAGGCTCTTATGCTGGCTCCGTAGTTGCTTGTTTTACCTTTTTCCCCCTTTGTGAGGGAGCAGTCTGCTCCCTCACCGTAAAGAGCAGAGAGGAGGGAGGGTTGGAGGGGGAGCAGAGGGGAGAACAGACGCGGATCTACCATGTAGGCAAATGATGCCGTTGCTTGGGGCCCCAAATCAGCAGGGGCCCGCCCCGCCCCGCCCCGGCCAGTCACCTACATCACTAACATTGCTCATGCTTGTTAATGTACATTTAACATAAAAATAATTATAGTTACGATGAAAACGAAGGCGTAGTGGTAATGGCAGTCGTCCCCTGATCGGAAGGTTGGAGGTTCGAATCCCGGTTCCCCACACCATGTGTCGTTGTGTCCTTGGGCAAGACACTTAACCCCGAGTTGCTCCCGGTAGGACTGGAAAGCACCTTGCATAGTAGTCTGCCGCTATCGGTGTGTGTAGCATTCAATGTGTATAGCGCTTTGAGATTTTCACTAATGAAAAGCGCGTTATAAATTGAATTCATCATCATTATTATTATTATTATTAAAAACACAATACAAAAGCCGGTCGATTTCTGTATCCCCCCTACTAAAAATGGACTATTCCATCTTGACATCTTCCGGGTCAGAGGTGAACTCGGGTGCTAACGTTTATGGCTAGCTCGTTGTGCTTGGTCTCTTCATAAATCCGCAGAGAACCCCGCTGTTTCAAGCCAAATTAACGCGGCCGGAGGATTGTATTGTGTGTTTTGTGTCCACCACTCGACGGTGAGTCGTTTGTTTTATGTATTTGGGTTCCTTTTATGTAGAAATGCGGTGGCGACACGCCCGTGTATTTGAGATTTAAAAGTGGTCTTAGGGATTAAAAGATCATTCTCATTTTGTTAATTTCGTGGCCGAATAGAATATATGTACGTAAAGTATTAAATAAATCCTTTGATTTTTGTAATTTCATCCTTTTAGGATCATTTTAGTTACTTTTCATTAAATCTGTTGACTGCCTATAGAAATTTGGAATTGGTTTAATTTATTTTTCGGTTGCGCAACAAAAAAGAAATTACTATTTGTTTTTTGAAACAATATTGAAGTAAATTAAGCTTAATTGACTCTTATATGAATTAAACTTGGATACAACTTGGAAGTGCACTTTAAAACTTGATCTCTAACTTTAATTTTACCTGTACTGTTGATGTGGTCTTTGAATTGAAGTTATAATAATAATAATGTAATAAACTTTATTTGTATAGCACCTTCCTGCAATGCCTTGCATTGACCAAGGTGCTTAACAGATATAGGATAATCTAAAAAAATAAATACAAAGTATGTGCATGTGTAATGAAGAATATAATTTGTACGTGCAGCTGTTAATACATGTAAAGTTTTTTTTTATGTTTGTTGCTCTTTTTGCCAACTGTGATGTTTCTTCTGTCCAGGACTGTAAATATCCAGGTGGGTCAGGAGGAGTTAATGGGAAGCTGCTGCTGTGACGTAAGAGGTAGGATAAAGGTGTATAACAGTTCATGCACCGCTAGTTGGCAGTCTAGTGCAAATATTGCATAACTTGTTGGCTAGCAATTGTTGAATTTAATTAGCGGTTTAGAATTTAGCTTCCCCTAATTTTCATAAGACATTAGTGCTTTTGAAATTGCGGACCTAAATAAATTAATTAGTGCTTTAGAAATAGCGGAACTAATTTTTGGATTAGCGCTGCCCAGCACTGGCCATTAGGCAGCAATGCAGGAGGGCGGAGCACAAATGGAGGAAAGGCAGGCTGCAGGTCTCTTTTCAAATACTAAAAGAGAGTTGGCGTTGTTATCAGAAAGCAGTGAAAACTGCTTAATCTCAATACTTTTCTGATATCATTGCTTCAAACTCTCACAATCCACAAGTTCTTTTCTCTACCCTAAACTCTGTTCTCCACCTCACTGAACCATCACCTCTGGAAGCCTCAACTGAGCTGTGCGAGAACTTCCTACATTTCTTTTTAGAAAAAATTGTGACCACCCGGGCTCTCATTTCCCCTCCAACTCATGATCCATCCATCTCACCTCAATCTGTTGTTGTATTTGACCATTTTGAACCAATCTCTCTGTCTTCTCTAGAGCAGGTCATGTGCAGCCTGAAACCGTCTTGTTCCCCCTTTGATGTGGTCCCCCCTCGGCTACTAAAGGAGGTTTTTCCTACTCTAGGTCCTTCCATTCTTGCTATTGTGAATAGCAGTTTTTCCACTGGCATGGTACCAAAAACCTTTAAACATGCTGTTGTTCAACCTCTCCTGAAAAACAAACAAACCTTGAACCCTCAGTCGTATCCAACTTCAGGCCTGTCTCCAGACACCCATTTGTTTCTAAACTTATGGAAAAAAGAGTTGAGTCCTAGTTGAAGTGCTTCCTGGAGGATCACACTATCTTGTTATTCCAATCCAGCTTTAAACCTCTCCACAGCACTGAAACTGCCCTACTGAAGGTTTTTAATGACATCTTCTTATCCACAGACACTGGTGATTCTGTGCTGCTTGTCCTGTTGGACCTTACATCCGCTTTCGACACCATTGACCATGAGATCCTCATTGCTAGGTTGGAGCAGTGGGTGGGCATCACAGGGTCAGCCCTCAACTGGTCCAGATCCTACCTCACTGACAGATCCTTTTGTGTTTCCATCAAAGATTTTAGTTCTGCAGCGGCAGCGCATGGGGGGTTCCACAGGGGTCCATCCTGGGTCCTCTCCTATTCTCTTTATATCTGCTGCCACTAGGTGCTATTTTGCGGAAACACAACATACCTTTTCTCTTCTACGCGGATAACTATCAAATTTACTTCCCCCTAAGACACAATGGTACATGCTCTATTCAACCTTTGCTCGACTGCCTGGCTGACATCTGGAACTGGATGGCTTTAAATTTCTTAAGTTTCAATGAAAAGAAGTCTGAAGCCATGTTGTTCTCTCCCAACGACACAATCAGGAACCACTCCATCGACCTTTCTGCTCTAGCCCTGTCAGCAAAACAAAGAGTCACAAATCTAGGAGTGATAATGGATCCTTCCATGAAACTTAACAGTCGTAAACATGATTGTTAAATCCTGCTTTTTCCAGCTGAGGCGACTGTCTAAGTTAAAGCCCTTACTGTCCAAAAATAACCTGGAGACAGTAATACACGCATTTATTATATCTAGGCTTGATCACTGCAATCCACTCCTGTTTGGTATCTGTCAGGTCACCATTGCATGACTACAACTGGTCCAAAACGCAGCAGCCTAATTTTTAACCAATAATAATAATAATAATGAATTCAATTTATAACGCACTTTTCATTAGTGAAAATCTCAAAGTGCTACACACATTGAATGCTACACACATTCATACACCGGTAGCGGCAGACTACCATGCAAGGTGCTTTCCAGTCCTACCGGGAGCAACTCGGGGTTAAGTGTCTTGCCCAAGGACACAACGACACATGGTGTGGGGAACCGGGATTCGAACCGCCAACCTTCCGATCGGGGGACGACTGCCATTACCACTACGCCACGGCCGCCCCTAAATAATACAGTACAGACAAAAGAGAGCACATTACGGGGGGGGGGTCTGGTTCTGGTTGTTCCACGGGGCTATGTGCCGGTCCGTGACCTTGGTCCCTGATGGTGCGGAAGCCACCTGCTCCTAGGTGTCTGTATTGTAGCCTCCCTTCCCTGGTAGATCTCAGGATGAGACTGCAACCAAGAGAACATTTAACAAGTCTGCTGGCTTCATTAGATAGAGAACTTTAATAATTGGCTTTTCTATGTATGTGAATGTTCCTGTAAAGTGCCCAGAGACAAATTTGTTGTGATTTGGCGCATTAAATATTTTATCCCATGAAGAGCCTAAACCCTAAATCCCTTAAGAATGGGCTCCATCTGTGGGATTCTTGGTTTTTCTGTCTGTTTGTCACTCTTCCTTCCACAGCCAATCACTCAACTCACCACACCTGCTGCCATTCTGAGGAGGACTACTGACTCACCTATTTAAGCAGCTGCCAGACACCTCTTCAGCGCTGGGACATCTTCTTCCATTCGGACCTTCCACGGCCTGACTCTGGTCTTCTCCAAGACCTTCTTCATCCACGGGTCTCAACCTCTGTGGATCATTAGATGTCCTCATCTGCACCGTCTGGTCTCAGCCTGCTCCTCTCTCCAACTGGATCCTCTCACTCCACCTGCTGCAACCCTAGGAATCCCACCTTCAACTCTCCTCCAGAACACCTCCTGCAAAACAAAGTAAGAATTTCAATTCTTCAATGCAAGATTCAAAACCATTATATTACCCATGGATATATACTCACCAACTCTCTCCCCTTCCTTTACAGCTGCTCGAGTACTATTTATCTGCACTGTAAATAAACTTCACTTAACTTTTGCCCTGCCTTGTGTCCTTACTTCCTTACTTCCTTCTCGTCCTTCTGAGTTTTTTGAAGGTAACACACGAAAATGTGGCGGCTTCATTCTCCAATGCGAGTTGGCTTTAAACGAGCTCCAATAACCTAAGACTCTGACTTTGCTCGCATTACTTACATTATAAGTGCACTGAAGGGCGAGGCGCTCCAATGGGCACAAGCCTTCCTCCGCCGACGTCCCGTCGACCGCTTGTCTTACTCTATGTTTTTGAAGAACTTTCTCTTGGTGTTTGACCACCCTCTCCAACAGGAGGAAGCGGCCCAAAAACTGTTTACCTTACGCCAAGGAGGGGAAACGGTGGTGAAGTTTGCAATACACTTCCGCATCCTCGCTGAGGAGTCCAGATGGGAAGGAAAAGCACTCCGTAGCACATTCATCAAAGCTTTAAACCGCCAGATAAAAGATAAACTAATTACTGGGGAAATTCCTTCCGACCTAGACGACGTAATTGCCTTGGCCATCCGCGTTGACAACCGTGTTCGAGAGAGCCAACTCGAGTTTGACTTCAACTCCCGTGAGTCTCTCGCTTCCGGAAGTTCCGCCCTCTCAGCTTCCGAGTCTTTTTCCGAGGCAGAGCCGATGCAAATCGAAAAGACCCGAATCACCCCTGAGGAGCGACAGCAACGTCTTGAGGCCAATGTATGCATGTATTGTGGAAAACAAGGACACACAGTAAAAACATGCAGATTACTGCTAAAAGCTAACGCCCGCCAGTAGGTAAGGGGATACTGGTGGGTACAACTTCTCTTTCTCCTAAAAATTTAACCTTGCCTGTGATTCTCTGTTTGAACTCTGTTAATCATCCCATGCAGGCATTACTCGACTCTGGTGCAGAACAGAGCCTGATCAGCAGAGATCTAGTAGACAAACTGCAGATTCCCACAACCAGTTTGGACCCATCCATTCCTGTCACCGCCATCACGGGACAACACATTTCGTCCATCTCTTTAAAAACATTAAAGATTAAATTTGTTGTCTAAGGAAATCACAGGGAGTCTGGTGAGTTTTTTGTTTTTGACTCGCCCACATCTCAACTCTTACTAGGATACCCCTGGTTAAAAACCCACAATCCATGTGTTAACTGGACAGAGAACAGAATTGAAAGATGGGGGGAGGAGTGTTCTTTAACATGTCTCCATTCTGCAGTTTCTCCCAGTTCACCTCCTTCATTGGTAAAAGAAAAGATTGACCTAACTAATGTGCCTACCACTTACCACTCTCTGGCACCGGTTTTTAGCAAACAACAGGCATTATCCTTACCTCGTCACAGACTCTACGACTGCGCAATTGATTTACTTGCTGGTGCTCCACTACCTGCTAGTAGATTATATAACATCTCAGGGCCTGAGAAGGCAACCATGACAGAGTGTATTGAAGAGTCTCTTAAATCTGGAATTATCCGTCCATCTACATCTCCACTTGGGGCAGGTTTTTTCTTCGTCTCAAAGAAAGACAAAACACTCCGTCCGTGTATCGATTATCGGGGTCTGAATCAGATCACAATCAAAAACAAATATCCACTTCCTCATCGAATCTGTTGATGAGCAGCTACAAGGTGCAACTGTCTTCACAAAGCTTGACCTTCACAATGCTTACCATCTGGTCCGTATTCGCAAGGGGGACGAATGGAAAACTGCTTTTAAAACGCCTCTTGGACATTTCGAATACCTGGTCATGCCCTTTGGGTTGACTAACGCCCCGGCAGTTTTCCAAGCTCTTGTTAACGACGTCCTACGTTATTTTCTTCAGGTCTTTGTTTTTGTATACCTAGATGACATCTTGATCTACTCCAAAGATGAGACAAAACATACTCGACACGTCGGAGCGGTCCTTCAACGATTATTGGAGAATCAGCTGTTCGTTAAAGCCGAAAAGTGTGAGTTCCACAAATCTTCTGTCACCTTCTTGGGATTCATCTTTGAGAGAGGACAAGTGAGGTCTGACCCGGACAAGACTACAGCTGTGGTGGATTGGCCTGTGCCCTCCAATAGGAAGCAGCTACAGCGATTCCTGGGGTTTGCCAACTTTTACAGACGCTTTATTAAGAACTACAGCAAGGTGGCCATCCCTCTCACACAACTCACCTCTACCCGTGTACAGTTTGCCTGGACTGCTGAAGCCGACACTGCTTTTTCTACCCTAAAACATCTTTTCTCCACAGCTCCAATCTTATCTCATCCGGATGTTTCAAAACAGTTCATCGTTGAGGTCGACGCCTCTGACGCCGGAGTCGGGCGGTCCTTTCACAACGGTCATCCAATGATGGGAAACTCCACCCATGTGCCTTCTTCTCCCGTCGCCTGTCTTCTGCTAAGGCCAACTACGACTTGGGTGACCGTGAACTGTTGGCCATTAACACTAGCACTACCACATGTGAGCCATTCGGATATTCTAACTATAGTTCCCATGGGAGTTAGTCAAATGGCTCATTGAATTAGCATTTTTGAAGCCATTGGTATGTATATGAGGCCATTCTGTTGGTGTGGATGAGGCCTTGGGGGCATATTTATATATCAGAGTCAGAGAGTCTTTATCGTCATTTGCACCACATGTGGTACATGTGATGAAAACAAGAGTATGTACACAGGGTCGTGTATATATATATAGTATATATATATATATATATATATATATTATATATATATATATATATATATATATATATATGTATATATATATATATATATATATATATATATATATATATATATATATATANCAAAAGATTTACCTGACTAAATAAAGGTTGAATGAATGAAAAAAAAAAGACGTCTTCATCCACGGGTCTCATCCTCTGTGGATTATTACACCGTCCAGCTCACCAGCTCCTCTCTCCAACGGAACTCTCTCTCTCAACTGACTGAACCACAGGAATCCCTCCTTCTACTCTCCTCCAGAACACCTCCTGCAAAACAAACTGCTCGAGTACTTTTTGTCTGCACTGTAAATAAACTCACTAACCTTTTGCCCTGCCTTGTGTCCTTACTTCTTTGGTCTGCTATTTGGGGTTGACGTTAAACCAAACCTGATAGTATGTCCCAGCCAATGGACCCCCCAGGCACGACTGAGGAAGTAAGGGGCCAGTTTGGGTCAACATTACAGCAGATTGTCACTCAGCAGCAAACCACCCAAAAGAACCTATGGGGAGCATGTTGTCTTCTTTACAGAAGGAGTTGTAAACTCAAACAAAACCAAATGAAGTTCCTTGTAAGGAACCAGACGTTCATCCTTCGGAGTTTTTTGAAGGTAACACACGAAAATGTGGCGGCTTCATTCTCCAATGCGAGTTGGCTTTTAAACAAGCTCCAATTACCTATACGACTCTGACTTTGCTCGCATTACTTACATTATAAGTGCACTGAAGGGTGAGGCGCTCCAATGGGCACAAGCCTTCCTCCGCCGACGTCCCGTCGACCGCTTGTCTTACTCCATGTTTTTGAAGAACTTTCTCCAGGTGTTTGACCATCCTCTCCAACAGGAGGAACCGGCCCAAAAACTGTTTACCTTACGCCAGGGAGGGGAAATGGTGGCGAAGTTTGCAATACACTTCCGCATCCTCGCTGAGGAGTCCGGATGGGGAGGAACAGCACTCCGTAGCGCATTCATTAAAGCTCTAAACCGCCAGATAAAAGACAAGCTAATTACTGGGGAGATTCCTTCCGACCTAGACAACATAATTGCCTTGGCCATCCGTGTTGACAACCGTGTTCGAGAGAGCCAACTCGAGGATGACTTCAACTCCCGTGAGTCTCTCGTTTCCGGAAGTTCCGCCCTCATAGCTCCCGAGTCTTTTCCCGAAGCGGAGCCGATGCAAATCGGAAAGACCCGAATCACCCCTGAGTAGCGACAGTGATGTCATGAGGCCAAAGCATGCATGTATTGTGGAAAGCAAGGACACGCAGTAAAAACATGCAGTTTACTGCTAAAAGCCAATGCCCGCCAGTAGGTAAGGGGATACTGGTGGGTACAACTTCTTTCTCCTAAAAACTTGTCCTTGCCTGTGATTCTCTGTTTGAACTCTGTTAATCATCCCATGCAGGCATTACTCGACTCTGGTGCAGAACAGAGCCTCATCAGCAGATATCTAGTAGACAAACTACAGATTCCCACAACCGGTTTGGACCCATTCATTCCTGTCACCGCCATCACGGGACAACACATTTCGTCCATCTCTTTGAAAACATTAAAGATTACATCTTTTGTCTCAGGAAATCACAGGGAGTCTGGTGAGTTTTTTGTTTTTGACTCACCCGCGTCTCAACTCATACTAGGATACCCCCTGGTTAAAGACTCACAACCCATGTATTAACTGGACAGAGAACAGAATTGAAAGATGGGGGGAGGAGTGTTCTTTAAAATGTCTCCATTCAGCCGTCTCTCCCAGTTCACCTCCTCCATTGGTAAAAGAAAAGATCGACCTAACCAACGTGCCTACCACTTACCACTCTCTGGCACCGGTTTTTAGCAAACAACAAGCATTATCCTTACCTCGTCACAGACTCTACGACTGCGCAATTGATTTACTTGCTGGTGCTCCACTACCTGCTAGTAGATTGTATAACATCTCAGGCCCTGAGAAGGCGACCATGACAGAGTATATTGAAGAGTCTCTTAAATCTGGTATTATCCGTCCATCCACATCTCCACTTGGGGCAGGTTTTTTCTTCGTCTCAAAGAAAGACAAAACCCTCCGTCCGTGTATCGACTATCGGGGTCTGAATCAGATCACTATCAAAAACAAATATCCACTTCCTCTTATCGAATCTGTTTATGAACAGCTACAAGGTGCAACTGTCTTCACAAAGCATGACCTTCGCAATGCTTATCATCTGGTCCGTATTCGCAAGGGGGACGAATGGAAAACTGCCTTTAAAACATCTCTTGAACATTTTGAATACCTGGTCATGCCCTTTGGGTTGACCAACGCCCTGGCAGTTTTCCAAGCTCTTGTTAACAACGTCCTACGAGATTTTCTTCAGGTCTTTGTTTTTGTATACCTAGATGACATCTTGATCTACTCCAAAGATGAGACACAACACACTCGACACGTCGAAGCGGTCCTTCAACGATTATTGGAAAATCAGCTGTTCGTTAAAGCCGAAAAGTGTGAGTTCCACAAATCTTCTGTCACCTTCTTGGGATTTATCTTTGAGAGAGGACAGGTGAGGTCTGACCCGGACAAGACTGCAGCTGTGGTGTATTGGCCTGTGCCTTCTAATAGGAAGCAGCTACAGCGATTCCTGGGGTTTGCCAACTTTTACAGGTGCTTTATTAGGAACTATAGCAAGGTGGCCATCCCTCTCACACAACTCACCTCTACCCGTGTACAGTTTGCCTGGACTGCTGAAGCTGAAACTGCTTTTTCTACCCTGAAACATCTTTTCTCCACAGCTCCTATCTTATCTCATCCAGATGTTTCGAAACAATTCATCGTTGAGGTCGACTCCTCTGACGCCGGAGTCGGGACGGTCCTTTCACAACGGTCGTCCGATGATGGGAAACTCCACCCGTGTGCCTTCTTCTCCCGTCGCCTGTCATCTACTGAGGCCAACTACGACGTGGGTGACCGTGAACTGTTGGCCATTAAGCTGGCTTTGGAGGAATGGAGACATTGGTTGGAGGGTTCGGAACTTCCCTTCATCATCTGGACAGACCACAAGAACCTGGCATATCTTCAAGGAGCAAAGAGACTCAACGCCCGACAGGCCAGGTGGTCTTTGTTTTTTGCTCGATTCAATTTCTCGATTTCCTATATTCCAAGATCTCGTAATGTCAAGCCATATGCCCTTTCTCGACAATTTTCCTTGAACGGGGGTCCAGAGACTCCGGAGGACATCTTCCCGTCTTGTTGCATGGTGGGTACTATGACTTGACCAATAGAGAAAGAAATATTGGAGGCCCAAAGAACCGAACCAGACCCTGGCTCGGGTCCTTCTGGGAGATTGTTCATTCCCGCCTCCATGGTGAGCAAAGTTCTGGTCTGGCTCCACACTGCCCGGTTCTCCTGTCACCCCGGCATCCGGCACATGCTCCACCTGACCAAAGCGTCCTTCTGGTGGCCAACTCTTCAGAAGGACGTTAAGGAGTTTGTCTCGGCCTGCCCTGTCTGCGCTCGGAACAAACACAACAACCAGCCCCCCGCTGGTCTCTTCCTGCCTCTCTCGATCCCCAGCCGTCCTTGGTCCCACATCGCCTTGGATTTCATCACCGGTCTCCCGGTCTCCGATGGTAACACTGTCATTTGCACCATTGTTGATCGTTTTTCCAAGTCTGCGCATTTCATACCGCTTCCTAAACTTCTGTCTGCTCTTGAGACTGCCCAGGTCGTCACGGAACACGTTTTCCGCCTCCATGGCATACCTCAGGACATTGTGTCTGATCGTGGCCACAGTTCGTCTTCCAGGTCTGGCGAGGGTTCTGTGCTGCGCTTGGGACACACGTCAGTCTCTCCTCGGGTTCCTACCCGCAATCCAACAGGCAGACGGAGAGATGCAACCAGGACCTGGAGGCCATCCTTCGGTGTGTGATCGATTCCAACCCGTCTTCCTGGAGCCAGCATCTTCCGTGGATCGAATACGCCCACAATTCCCAGACCTCGACAGCCACTGGACGGTCTCCGTTCGAGGTGGCCTTGGGATTCTCTCTTCCTCTTTTTCCTTTGCAGAAGGCTGATGTGATCATTCCCTCGATCCACCTCCACATCAGACACTGTCATCGTGTTTGGCGCCAGACGATGGCGGCTCTGGCAAGGACTTCTGAGCAGAATGAACATTTTGCTAACAGATACCGCTCCAGGGCTCCCGATTACAGGATAGGCCAGAAAGTATGGCTCTCCACCAAGGACATCACTTTGAAGGACACTCCTCGGAAGCTCTCGCCTAGGTTCATCGGTCCTTTCCCTGTAGTGAAGGTGATCAACAGGTCGGCGGTGAGACTCCAGCTCCCGCCGTCGATGAGGATACACCCGACCTTCCACGTATCCCGCGTCAAGCCTGTTGCCTCCAGCCCGCGACTGGTCTTCCTCCTCCCCCCCGATTGATTGACGGCGCTCCTGCTTTCACCGTCCGCCGTCTCCTGGATGTGCGACGCCGGGGCGTTCAGTATCTGGTGGATTAGGAGGGTTACGGTCCTGAAGAACGCTCCTGGGTCCCTAGGTCCCGCATTTTGGACCCGGGTCTCATCGCCTCTTTTTTCGGGGCTCACCCTGACAAGAGACTTCGATCGCCGTGAGGCGATCCTTGAGTGTGGGCACTGTGGGATTCCTGGTTTTTCTGTCTGTTTGTCACTCTTCATTCCATAGCCAATCACTCAACTCACCACACCTGCTGCCAGTCTGAGGAGGACTGCTGACTCACCTATTTAAGCAGCTGCCAGACACCTCTTCAGCGCTGGGACATCTTCTTCCATTCGGACCTTCCATGGGCCTGACTCCTCTGCTCTTCTCTAAGACGTCGTCATCCACGGGTCTCATCCTCTGTGGATTATTACACTGTCCAGCTCACCAGCTCCTCTCTCCAACGGGACTCTCTCTCTCCACTGACTGCAACCCCAGGAATCCCTCCTTCTACTCTCCTCCAGAACACCTCCTGCAAAACAAACTGCTCGAGTACGTTTTGTCTGCACTGTAAATAAACTCACTAACCTTTTGCCCTGCCTTGTGTCCTTACTTCCTTGGTCTGCTATTTGGGGTTGACGTTAAACCAAACCTGATACGAATTACATATGAAAAAAAAAAACAGATTTACCTTTGAAAAAAACAGAATTACAGTACCTTTGAAAAATCAGAACTACATTTGAAAAAAAAAATGGAATCACCTTAAGAAAAACTGAATTACATTAGAAAAAATGGAATTACCTTTGAAAAAACAGGATCACATTAGAACAACAGAATAAATTTGAAAATAACAATATCATTCAAAAATTATAATTTACATTTTCTTCTAATGTAATTCATTTTTTTCAAATGTAATTCAATTTTTTCCCCAAATGTAATTCCGGTCACTTCCGCTTTGGCCAGTTCCACATTGGCCACT
>JBBPBX010006545.1:12859-37720 GCA_038048925.1 Garcialebias charrua | reverse complement strand
AGTTTTTTCAAATGTATTTTTATTTTATTTTAACTTTATGTTGTTCATTTATACCTATTAGGGCCACCATAGTTTGTTAATCAAATGGCACAGATATTGAATATTATTTTTATCCAATAATGGTTAAATGTCATTTAGTGAATTACCCAAACATACATTATTTCATGATAAAATGGAAACCTTAGAAAACGTTTTTAGACGAACAAACTCAACAGAGCTCATAACGAATAGTTTCAGTGCTTGAAGTTGATGTGTGAAAATCAAAGAGGATGATGAGGATTGTTTTGCATCCCAACAGCTTTACTGCTAATAGCAATGGTGACATCATCAATCTAACAGCTGCGTGCTGCGAGGACTTGATGACAGGTTTCAGGCGTCAGTGACAAACGGTTTCCGCTCAGTGAGTAGAGGTGATTCTGAGACGAGGATCGAGGCTGTTCTGCTCCAGCTGTCACAGGAAGCTGGAAACATCAGTTCCAGTGACACATCTTAAATTGGCTCCGTTCCACCTGCATCTGAACATCGGGATCCAGCTCAACCTTTTGTCAGCCAATCAGTGAGAAGAAAGGGAAGAAACGGTGCAGCTTGGAAGATCATGACTTTTCTTACTTATCGCCCTCCGCCCAGGACGAAGCAGTGATAACGGTGCATGTTTCTGTGTGTCTGTGTTAGCAAAATATCACACAAACCATTGGATGGAATTGATTGAAACTCTCAGAAACTAGAAACTGATGAACTTTTTGAGTCAACCCCATACAAGATGGCCACCATAGCTAAGTGACAAACACATAAAAGGCTACAGCACTGATCATTTTACAGCTAATGAGCTCAAATTTGGTGTGGTAGTAGTTGAGAGTTATTCTCACATACTCAGAGCCGCTCATGATCTGTTTTAAAAAACTTCAATAACTATTACAGCCAACTCTGCCTGTCTGTTAGCAAAATATCTCATGAGTCACTGGGGGAATTCCAACAAAGTTCAGTCAGGTCCTCTGGATGGTTTCTTATTTTTTTGTTGAGACGTTTTGTCCTTCATCCAAAGGATTTCATCAGTTCAAGAAGCCACAACAAATCGAGTCCCACAAATGGCAAACTCACATGGTGGTTCAACCAGTTTGCTGGTGATAAGATGGTTTCTGGGGCCCAACCTCTCCCCCGTCAACTCCTCTGAGGCAGCTGTAGCCAAAATGGTTCAAAACGTCAAAGTTCATGCTCAATAATCCAGGTTTATTAATTCAGTTTGTTGTGGCTCTTCGGACTGATGAAGTCCTTTGGATGAAGGATGAAACGTCTCAACAACAAACAAAAAAAAGGAACGCAGATGGCCTGACTGAACAGTGTTGGACTTCGGCTACAGTTGCCTCAGAAGAATCGATGGGTGAGAGGGTGGGCCCCAGAAACCATCTTATCACCAGCAAACTTGTTGGCCCACTATGTGAGTTTGCTGTTTGTGGGACTGAGTTTGTTGGGCTCCTCAGACTGATGAAGTCCTTTGGATGTAGGATTACATGTCTCAAAAAAAAAAAGTCCAGATGACCTGACTGAACTTTGTTGGATTTTCTACCTTTTTAGCATGAACTTGGACTCTGGGGAAATTGTTTATGAACCTTTTTCAGGAAGCAATCAATGGATATAAATCTACAAGAGATTAACCTTTGGATCCACCCTGACTTAAAATGGCCACCACAGCTAGGCCTAGAAACTTGGCTTTAAAAAAATCTGATTGTGTTATTTATGTCATTTTAACAAATAAAAGCAACAGAGGTAACCATGCTGTTGCTTATTGGTACAAAGAAACATGTGAAAAATTCTCCCTTGAAGATTAGTGTTTTTGTTCATAGCGATCTCGTCTTTATCCCCGTGTGCTTTTAACAAAACCCTCATGTCACTTATTCGCAGGCTGGAAGGCTTTCCTTGAGTCACAGCTGAGCTCCATCTGTTTATCACCAGTTCATCCACTTTCTTTTCTTTGAAACGTTTTGATGTAAGATTTACACCCACAGTATTCCAAATGCCAGTGACGAAGCTTGCTATAGTTTAAATTCGAACAACAAATCGGATGCTTTGATGTGTGCGTGCATGTTCCTTCTCGGCGAGGCTTTTGTGTTTGGCCATCTTCAGTCCAATGCTTCTCTAGAAGCTAATGTGATGTTCCCTGTGTGTTTGCTGTAGCTCTTCTGTGGTTCTCTTAAAAGACAGGGATCTGTAGATTCCCATGAGTAGGTTTGGATGATTCTTAAGTGGGCCTGTCGCGATAAACAATAAATCCATTAATCGCATGATGAATTAAAATTATGGACCTCATTTTCATTTGTCGGCTTTATCGTTTCTCCCTGTCTCTCTCTTTCTACTGAAGACACTGGATAACAAAAAAGGCTTAACTCCGGTGCTCTTCACTGACCACTTCTTTTCTCTTTTCTCTTTAAAATCTGTTTTGACCATCCAAAATCATGTTTTTGGATCGTTAAAAGCAGCTAAACTGAGAAGCTATGCTACGAGCTAGGCTAACAGGCCGACCTCGGGAACAAACCTCCATCTTTTCAAAGCTCCAAAATTCACGGTTGAAACCTGTGCCTTCGTGTAAAAACTTTTTCTCTGCAAAAAGAAGCTGAGAACTTGTTTACAGATTTTATTTTATTTTTTTATTAAAAGCTTTGTGTGAAAAATGCTATGCTAAAGAGCTCAAACCACCATGTCCGCCATGTCACCATGTCAGCCCATGTCATGTCAAGGGGCCTCCCTCCCATTTTTCTTAAAGATGCTCAACTATCCATCCTTCAGTTCAAACAGTCTTATACTGCTGTCAGGTGGTCAAAAAAGGCACTACACTCCAAACAAATCAACATTTCTACTAAAACTTGAAAATTATTGTTAAATTTCAAACAATACTGTATTATCGTTTATCGCAATAATGTCTCTTTTTTTTTGTCATTTTTCCTTTTATAGATGGCCTCCCTTCTCACCTTACAGCCATCCTCTCACTCCGATATGATTTTTTTTTTAAATAATATAGAGAAAGGAAAGGAAAGACAGAAAGTAAGACAAAAAAAACAACAATTATCCACAAAAAAGCACAAGGCAAACACACCCAACCTCCGTCTGCAATCCTGCAAAGTACATGACAGAACACAGCAACACATGCATAAAGACTAATAACATTTATGACCTTGCAGTAGATTTCCATAAATATACATACCATACCTACAAATATATATACAGTATACATACATATACATTCATATTCATTCATATACCCATCTACATATCTGCATATATCTACATATACATCCCTGCATCCATTTGCGTGTGGTTGTGAGCATGCATAAGTCAAAGTCAAAGTCAAAGTCAACTTTATTGTCAGAACTGCAATATGTACAGGACATACACAGGATTGAAATTGCGTTTCTCTCAGTCCCTCGGTGCAACAGTAACCATTTAAACACTAAAACACTGAAACATTTAATAAACATAAGCATAAAATAGTAAAAGTGTAACACTGTCCTGAGTTTTTGCATAGTAGTATAAAAGTATGAAAATTTACACCAACACTAAAACACTAAACATTTAATGAACATAAGCATAAAATGAAATAATAAAAGTGTAATACTGTCCTGAGTTTTTGCATAGTAGTATAAAAAGTATAAAAAGTATATCTATAAAATAAACTGAAGGTTCTAGCATTGACATTTGCAAAGAGTGGCAAAGCAGCATATGAGTTAATGTACACAGTATATGTATGAGGTAGTTGATGTTGGTATAGAGGCAAAGTGGCATATGCAGTAAGGCACATAAGGCACATTGGGCATCCTTAAATAAGGCTAGTCAGAGAATACTGTATATGTATCAGCAGTAGTGTAGATATAAAAGTAGTGTAAATGTAAACAGTAGTAATAAATGTAAACAGTAGTAATAAATGTAAACAGTATTAATAAATGTAAACAGTGAATGTAAACAGTAGTATGACTATAGGCAGTAATGTAATACAAACATTAGTGCAAATATGAGAAGTAGTGCAAACTGAATGAGCACATGACCGAGAGTTTAGTGAATAACCCGTTTGATGACACAGAGTCCAGTGTTAAAATCTTTGTGTTGTGTGGTAATGTGTGAGAAAGTTTTTTGTGTTAAGGCAGTTCAAATGGGAGGGGAGGCAGAGCAGGCAGAGTGTTTAGCATCCTGACTGCCTGATGAACAGAGCTGTCTCTCAGTCTGCTGGTTCGAGCCTGGAGACTTCTCAGTCTCCTCCCTGATGGCAGCAGTCTGAAGCAGCTGTGTAGTGGGTGTGTGGGATCACCTGCCATGCAGAGGGCTTTCCGAGTGAGGCGGTTGCTGTGTAAGTCCTGCAGTGAGGGCAAGGAGGTGCCGACGATCTTCTCAGCTGCTCTCACGATGCGCTGGAGGCTCTTGCGGCAGGATGCAGTACATGCACCAAACCACACAGTGATGCAGCTGGTCAGGACACTTTCTATGGCACCTCTGTAGAAGGTGCACATGATGGGGGTTGAAGCTCCAGCCCTTTTCAGCTTGCGGAGAAAGTAGAGACGCTGGTGAGCCTTCTTGGCCAGTGATGCAGTGTTCCTGCTCCAGGACAGGTCCTCTGAGACGTGCACTCCCAGGAACTTGGTGCTGTCTACTCTCTCCACTGCGGTGCTGTTGATGGTCAGAGGGGCATGTTGGGCATCCCTCTTCCTGAAGTCCACAACAATCTCCTTTGTCTTCTCCACGTTGAGAGTGAGATTGTTGTGTCCGCACCACAAGGCTAGGTGGCTCACCTCGTTCCTGTAGTCCGTCTCATCGTTGTTGCTGATGAGACCGACCACTGTTGTGTTGTCCGCAAACTTAATGAAGTGGTTGGAATTGCATGATTGTGTGCAGTCGTGTTTTAGCAGGGTGAATAGAAGGGGGCTCAGCACACATCCTTGTGGGGCCCCTGTGTTCAATGTGATGGTGCTAGATGTGTTACTCCCGACCCGTACTGTCTGTGGTCTCCCGGTCAGGAAGTCTAGCAGCCAGTTACACATTGAGGTGTTCAGCCCCAGACTGTCCAGTTTAAGGATGAGCTGTTGGGGGATGATGGTGTTGAATGGCGAGCTGAAGTCAATGAACAGCATTCTAACATAAGAGTCCTTCGTGTCCAGATGTGTGAGAGTGTTGAGGCAAACACTGATCCTCATATTAAATAATTGAGACGAGGAGACCTTTCTTCTCTTTGCCAGCAGGAGGAATTCTTTTAATAAGTTAATATGGAACAAATACAGCTGAACAGTCTATACCAAATCAAATCCGAATCTGTATCCGAATCTGTCTCAGAATAGCAATGGAGGTTCATTTATACCTTCATCTGACGTCATTAGAGGAGTTTACTTCACGACAGGGAAGGAAAGTTACACGTACACAGTCTCGTCTTTGGAAGGAATTAAACCAGTTCTGGGAAACGCAGGGACAGGGTATTTCCCTACAAGGGAACATAAACAGTTTAGCTTATCTGCTTCTTGTCAGAGGGTAAGAGTTTTTCCTCCCATGAAGGAAAACAAGTTTAAGATTGATGACTTTGTTATTGTGGTTCTTTACCAGATGTTCTAATGACCTCTTGAACTTTTGTATGGTGTTCTGTCCAAGTACTGGATTGTTTACCAAGTCCTACAATATATATCAAAACCTACAAGAGCTGTGTGGAGGGCAGAGGAGATGGCATCGTCGGTTGAGCGATTAGGTCGGTATGCAAATTGGAAGGGATCCAGGGAGGTAGGGAGGACAGATGTGATGCTTTTCATGACTAGCCGTTCAAAGCACTTCATCAGGATGGGGGTGAGTGCTACTGGGCGATAGTCATTGAGGCATGCGGGCGTTGCCTTCTTTGGGACAGGGATGATGGTGGTGGCTTTGAAACAGGTGGGGACGATGGCCTGGCTCAGTGAGATGTTAAAGATGTCCGTGAAGACCGCTGCGAGTTCCCCTGCACAGTCCTTCAGCACACGACCAGGTATGTTGTCAGGACCAGAGGCCTTCCGGGCGTTAATCTTGATGAATGATCGCCTTACGCTGTCTGAGGACAGCGCCAGCACCTGGCCATCAGGAGAGGGGGGGAGTTTATGTGCAGGTGTGCTGTTACTTGCCTCAAACCGAGCAAAGAACTCATTCAGTTCATTCAGCGTAGAGGTTGAGCTGTCACAGGTCTGGGGGGATGGTTTGTAGTTTGTGATGGTCTGTATTCCCTGCCACAGACTGCGTGTATCCTTGCTGTCCTTGAAACGGTGAGCTATTTTCCTGGAATACTGCTTCTTGGCCTTTCTGATGCCCCGGGCCAGGTTCTTTCTGGCTGCCCTCAGGCCCACCTGATCTCCCGCTTTGAAGGCAGCATTCCTGGCTTTCAGGAGTCTGTAAACCTCTGCTGTCAGCCATGGCTTCTGATTAGCCCGAACAGTGATGGTCTTGAGGTTGGTTACATCATCAATGCACTTGGTGATGTATGAACATACAGTGTCTGAGTACTCCTGGAGACATGTGTTGTTGTTTGTGGTAGCAGCTTCTTTGAACATACCCCAATCTGTGGTGTCAAAACAGTCCTGGAGTGCCTCTGAAGACCCCTCTGGCCACACTCGTATCTGCTTGCGGACTGGTTTTGTGACTTTCACCAGTGGCCTGTATGCTGGCTTTAGCATAACACAGATATGGTCAGAAGCACCAATGTGGGGGAGGGGGAGGGCTCTGTAGGCATTTTTCATGGTGGTGTAAACTTGGTCCAGTGTGTTGTTTCCTCTTGTTGCAAAGTTTATGTTTCTGTATGTTTTTGGAAATACACTCTTTAAATCTACTTGGTTGAAATCACCAGCCGTGATGAGAAAAGCATCAGGGTGTGCTGTTTGCTGCTCACTGATGTGCAGATATAGTTCATTCAGTGCCTCACATCTAACTTTGCTGTTGGAGCTTGGAGGAATATATACAGCAACAATCATAACAGCTGTAAATTCCCTCTGTAAATAGAACGGTCTGCATTTAATAGTCATAAACTCCACTAAAGGTGAGCAGTGTTTGTGGACCACAGCAGCATCCAGACACCATGTGTTGTTGATGTAAACACAGAGCTCCCCTCCGCGTGTCTTACCTCCCTCGAGGGTTCGGTCCGCTCTGTAGCATGTTAGCCTCTCGAGCTGGATAGCATGGTCCGGAACGTTGTTGTTAAGCCACGTTTCCGTGAATACAAACACACAACAGTCTCTCACAGTCTTTTGTGTCGTTCGTAGCAGGCGTATATAATCCAATTTGTTGTCCAAGGAGCGTACGTTAGCCAAAACCATGGATGGAATAGCCGGCTTGTGTGGGCTAGCTGCTAGCCTAGCTCTGATACCTCCGCGCTTACCCCGCTTCTGTTTCCTGTCACGCCGCTTGTGGCGCTTCCACTGCGGGCGCGATGAAGGGAGGCTCGGTGCTGGCTTCCAGAGCAGGCCGCAGGCACGTAGATTTTCCTCAAGCTCGCTGCTTATCTCCAAATGAGCGGTTTTTCCGACATCAAGCAGGAACTCACGGCTATACTTGCGTTCTTGAACATTCATTCATTCATTCATTTAAAAGAGACAAAATAAAACAAATTCATCAAAAAGAAAACATTGAATGAAAAGAGTGCAGAAAGAAGGAAAAAAATCTTATATCACCCCCTTATAATAAACATTTAACCAGTCCGGCCCTTGGCTTGTAGCAAATTTGTTTTTTTGGCCCTCTGTGTATTTTACTTTGACACCCCTGGTCTAAACAGAGGATGGGGACCTCGACTGCTAATGGTTTGTTGCTTTTTGGTACAGATTTTTACTTGATTGATGCAGTGCACCAAAAGTCATGGTTTCCTCTGCATAATGTCGGCTTTATTATGTGCTCGTGTGCGAGATTTTTTTCATTATCACATTTTTGACCTTCAAACAGAGGTCAAAAGTGTGTTAGGACTTTTTTTTTTTGGTCTCCAAACCCTATGTCATGTTTCAACCCTTTTATTGTCTGTCCAAACAGGTCTCACTTGTAAACGAGTCTTCGAGGCTCCATGTGACTTATCTGTTTAAACAAAGGTTGAATGAATGAATGAAAACGTGTGGTTCCTAGAGTTCCCAAGAGCAGAATGAGAGGAAGACCTTTCAGTTATCAGGCTCCTCTCTTGTAGAACCAACTTCCAGTTTCTGTTTATGAGACTGACACATTGTCCAGTTTTAAGAACTGGAATTAAGACTTTCCTTTTTGAAAAATCATATAATTAGGGTTGGCTTTATAGGTATATGCTGCTATAGGCTTAGTCTACTGGAGGACAAATTGACCTCATTTCTCAAAATGAATTGTTACAATTGAATAGTTTTCATCTGCAGTTATTTCTACTGTACCTTAACATGTGATTCTTGACCTGCCATTGTGTATCCGTTATTACCAAACCCATCTGATCAAAGCAGATGGCCGCTTGTCCTGAGTCTTGTTCTGCTGGAGGTTTCTTCCTCATGGAGTTTTTCCTTTCCACTGTCGCCTTCATGCTTGCTCAGGATGAGAGTCTGCGACGAAGTGAAACTCAAAGGAGTCTGCTCCTCAGATAAGTAGGCATCTTATTTCTTATATATATGAATGTTTCTATTCAGTGCCCTGAGATGACCTGTTGTGACTTGGCGCTATATAAATAAACTGAAATGAATTGAACTGTCTGCTGCAAAACGGAGAAGTTTAGGTCAACTGTGACAACTGCAAAGGCTGGAAGAGTAGTAGGTTATACAACTGACTGCAAACAAATGCTGTCGCAGAAATGTGTTTATACAACTACACTGAAAGATTTGATTTCCTATTGGTGGATAGCAATCGAGCAGACAAATTGAAGAAGAGAAGTTTGGTTCAAAATATTCAATACAGGTAGTCCCCGACTTACGAGCGAGTTCCGTTACAACGAGGCGCTCGTAACACGGAAATCTCGTAATTTGGAACGGCCGCCACGTGTCTCGTAAGTCCGGAATTTCGCTCGTAAGTTGGAACGGTTTTGCTAGCGCGACTACAAACACTCGTTTTTCATCGAAAAACTGCTTATGAGTGCATAAAAATGATCGGAAACGTGTGTCCACATGTTTAGCTAACGAACTGTGGTGAAAAAACACAGAAAAACTCAGTATTTTTTGCGTTTTTTCCAAAAATTTGCCAGCTCGTAAGTCTGGATCCTCGTAAGTTAGAGCGCTCGTAAGTCGGGGACTACCTGTACTGTAATTTACAAACAGCATTGAGAGCTTTAAGGAAAGGTCTGTTCATTTTCACACCATTTTCCACTTTCCAGGGCATTTATTTACAGCACACGAGTGTGATTCATCAGTTTTATGTTATTTGCAGTTAGAGCACCATCTTCTCTGAGATTTTTCAGGCTTTGTTGTCCCAACTCAGTCCCATCTGCACAAAAATCCTCCGGTTGCCCTTTGACTCATGCATTGTACTTCACAACAGAAGATCGTTCACTCGCCACTGAAAACCCTCCAAAGTGCTTCCTGTGCAGGTGCAACATGATAAAAATAAGCTATATTTTTCTCTCTGCACATCAGAAGTGGTAGGATTTTTTCGTTGTTGTTGCTTTGATAAAGTCATAGTAGAGAAAGTGAAAAGCAACAGGTGTTCAGTAGACCCTTCGGTTTCTCCACGAGGGCTCATTCAGATCGTTTGGTTCCAATCCAGAGGTCTTGTAATCCTGAGGTTGTGGGTTTGAATCCAGGTTGCTTCAGAAAAGCCGTCCGTGTAAAACAATCTGCCATATCTGTTGTGTGAATCAGTTCTGTGTGACGACTCCTGCAGAAAAGAGCAGCTGAAGAAGAAGAACAATCTCTGAGAAACCCAGAGTACAGTCTGGGTCACATGAGTACAGTATTTGTAAAAGAAGAATATACAAATATCTTAAAGTTGGAGTATAATTTGTAAAAGAGTAAATATTGTGAAAATTTGAAATGTTTTTAGACATGCATTCAACCTTTATTTAGGCAGGTTAATCCCATTGAGCCTCGAGGACTCATTTACAAGAGAGACTTGTTTTCAACAAAGAATGATGACAACAGTGGACAACAATAGAAAATCATGAAAGAGACAAACAAATTTTATTTTTTAACAAGTTAAAATAAGACATCTCACTTAAATTGAATCATCTTGGGAGTGGTGGCACAGGGATTAGAGAAGGCGAGCCTGTGATCAGGTCACCAGTTTGATCCCCCAGACCCGACATCAAAATGTGGGTGGGAAACATGAAACACCCACACCTGCCTCCACCCTCATTTGCCCAACTCTGGGCCCTTGTGTCAGGAAGGGCATCTGGCATAAAAACAATCGTCAAGACTTGTTGCAAGTTAGTTCCCCATAGTGATCCCTAAAGAAGGGAGCAGATTAAAGAAAGAAAAAAAAAAACTCAACTTTGAATATTCTGTGGTCAAATCTCCCGGAATTTTATCACTTAAACTGTGATTGTACAAAAATTGTGTGAGAGTTCAGTCTTCTGCAGCCTCCAAGTTCCAAGATGGTGCCTAATTACCAACACCTGCAACCCATTCTCCTGATGAGGACCCAGGAGTACTTAAGACTGCTGACGAGCTCAACTCTCTGCTGGAGCATTAAGATGCCAACCGATATTTATGCTTCTGGCCTTATTGTGTACTATTGAGACAGTAAATAACTTACCTTGTGCTCGTCATATTACAGTCATCCTGCCCAAGCTCCTTGTGCCTCCTGATCTCCCGTGACCAAGCCATTACCCTGTCGGACTGCCTCCACTGTCTCCTTGCCTTCCAGCCACTTGCCTGCCATGCCTGAGTCTTCTGGTTCTGGAAACTTTTGGGCCATCTTCCCCACTCGGTCCAGCCCTATCTTCTGTAAGCAAAGGAAAGACACATTCAGATCCTCATTATTAAGAAGGACCTATTTGCCCGCCCTCCTTGCTTCCCCATTGTTCCAGAAACCTTCTCTATTATTGCACATTGTAAAAAATAAAAATAAAAGCACTGTTAACTTTCTATGTCTTGGAGTCCTTTCTCGCATTCAGCTCATATAATCTGAGTTCCCTGAGATCATTCTAAACTGGTAAAAACCAGAACACCAGTTCATGTTTGTGAAGTCCACCTTTCTGTGTGCCAAGAATTCAAGTCTGACTGAGCCATAGAGCTTGAAACTGGGTTGGATTTTACCCCCTGCTTCTTCTAAATCACATTGGTATCTATGGAGATATGCATTACCATTTTTGCTCATTTTCTGTCAGTTGATGTAGCACCACCAAAGGTTTTGATGTAATTGAGTTGTTTCCAAGAAACAGCAGAGCAGGTGAATAAGGATGCTACAAGGATTATTCATTGTTCAAGCTGCTGGTGAAGATTCTCAGTCATCCAGGACATGATAAAACCAAAAAAAGGCATTCAATACAGAAACAGCTGGACTTTATTTGTAACAGAAGACGTTTCGCTTCTCATCTGATTGAGAAAGCTCCTCGGATGAGAAGCAAAACGTCTTCTGTTACAAATAAAGTCCAGTTGTTTCTGTATTGAACACCTTTTTTTGATTTGATTGTTCAAGCTGTACCCGTGGCTTTGTTCAGATTCATGAAAGTGGACACTTTAATCTATGTTGAGAAACATCACTAATATGTACTAGTTGTAACAAAAGATCTGGATCTTCTGAGTTTTTCATGGTCTGTCCGGGTAAGGAAAGAGGCAATAAATTGAGATATTTAATGTCTGTCCCGGTAAGGAAAGAGGCAATAAATTGAGATATTTAAAAGTCAGTTTGTTTTGTTGAGGTTTCAAGATTAATTCAGATCCATTTTTCTCTGCAGCAAAAGCAGCCATGGCAAATCAGATTAGGCAAATTGTTTTTTCCCAGGGGTATATTACGCACAAGGTTAATTAACTCAATAAAATGTGCTAGCATAATTGATAAAGATCATGTTTTTGATTAGCAAACAAGAGTTCTGTTGCTTTGCTCCAATTATACTCATGATGAATGGCGTATGACAATCTGCTGGCTCTGCTCGCGGTGCTTACACAAGAACACATTGAACTTGTTTTTTAAAAAATCTGTTTTTCTGTGACATACAGTAAAAGTCACGGGCTTTACAGCTCACTAAAAGTCATGGCTCATAAATCACGTCAAGCAGCAGCTGCTTTGGTTGGTGCAGTGATAATGACTTACATTCTGACAGCAGGTCGGGGAAAAAGAAAATGTTGGCTGTTTACGGACGGTTCATTAACGTCTCGAGAGTGGCGGAGCAAGACTTTCATTGCTGGTGGGGCCGAGGGGGGCCAAGGCTATCGGTAAGGGGTCCACTGACTATGACAATGACAATACAGTAAGAGTATTTTCATTCACTACAGTATATATAAATAAAGACTGATGAAATGAGATTTGCACATGTAACTTGCAGTTTATTATTAATGCATGCCACACAAAGCATAAGTGGACATTAACTTCTAAATGACACCATTGTGACAAGACAATACTTACAATGAGAATTCAGTGTCACACAGTTCACAATTACAATATCAAAAAAAAAAAAAGGTTATGTTATGGAAACTGTTATTTGATAGAAGCTACATGTGCATTTTATTTTCAAATCTACAACTGAAGCTACAAACTCTGAAATGCTCTGTGTCACTGCGTGAGATTTTGTTGATTTTCATTTCAAATTGATAAGTTTTTTTTAGAATTATGTAAAGAATTTCTTTACATCTAGACACATATTTACTAAATTCTGTATACCTAAGATCCATGCATCATTCTTTTGATTAGGGATGGGGCCGATCCAATCCAGTATCGGTTTCAGTATCCAATACCAGCATTATTTAAGTATCGGGTATCGGATCAAACCTGCCAAAACTTTTCCGATCCAGCTTCAATGAGCACTTGTGTTCAATCACATTCTGTGACTGCACTTCTTAACATTGTGTGAGATAAACCCAATGAAGACACTCTTAAGCCTTACAAAAGGGAACCCACTGACTTTAACAGCACACAGGACAGGAGGCAATTATACCACACACATGTCCTCCTTACTCATGGTGCAGCTGAAAAAACTAAAAAAGCGCTAAGCATGATGGGAAAGACAACACAGCCACTCCCCTTAACCAATAAGAGAGTTGATTTTGTTGTCTTTCCCATTATAACCAATAGTTATAACCAATAGTTTGTCCAGCTAAAGCTGAAAAAACTAAAAAAGCGCTAAGCATGATGGGAAACACAACACAGCCACTCCCCTTGACCAATAAGAGAGTGGATTTTGTTGTCTTTCCCATAATGCTTAGCGGTTTTTTTTTCCAGCTTTAGCAGTGAGCCATGAGCTACTGTTGTTTTTAGTTTTCCAGATTTAGCTGGAAAAGTTTTCCAGCTAAATCTGTTACAGAGTCCCGATCGCATTTGAGATCTATCATTTTAAGACAGTAAATTATCCAAAACTCTCATTAATAAACCCTCCCTGAATAAAAAAACTTACTGATGTTACTTGCTCGCGCAAACATAATTTAAAAATACATAAATAGCAACGTGGCCTGTATCTCGGCTAGTGTGTTAGCAGCTATCTTGGCTAGTGTGTTAGCAG
Source organism: Garcialebias charrua (assembly GCA_038048925.1). Taxonomy (NCBI): domain Eukaryota; kingdom Metazoa; phylum Chordata; class Actinopteri; order Cyprinodontiformes; family Rivulidae; genus Garcialebias; species Garcialebias charrua. Next base: position 24,156 of record JBBPBX010006545.1, on the reverse strand, counting down.
TGAACAAACACAAGCTATTGTTAGTACATGAATGTATTAAAGCATTCGAAGGGTTATTATTCATCAAATACAGTTATTGGACACTCGATCAATTGAAAAGTGATTTAGACACGGTTTATTTCATAACAGTAGCTAAGTGAGGATAGCTTCGTGATGTGGCTTCTTTGTTCTTGGGCTGAGCTAACAGAGTCCCGATCGCATCTGAGATCTATCATTTTAAGACAGTAAATCATCCAAAACTCTCATTAATAAACCCTCCCTGAATAAAAAAACTTACTGATGTTACTTGATCGCGCAGACATAATTTAAAAATACATAAATAGCAACGTGGCCTGTATCTCGGCTAGTGTGTTAGCAGCTATCTCGGCTAGTGTGTTAGCAGCAAACAAACACAACCTATTGTTAGTACATGAATGTATTAAAGCAATCGAAGGGTTATTATTCATCCTATAGGCTACAGTTATTGGACACTCGATCAATTGAAAAGGGATTTAGACACAGTTTATTTTTTACACAGTAGCTAAGTGGGGTTAGCTTCGCGATGTGGCTTCTTTGTTATTGGGCTAAGCTAACAGAGTCCCGATTGCGTTTGAGATCTATCATTTTAAGACAGTAAATCATCCAAAACTCTCATTAATAAACCCTCCCTGAAGAAAAAACTTTCTGATGTTACTTGATCACGCAGACATCATTTAAAAATACATAAATAGCAACGTGTGTTTGGTCCGGATTTTATGTCGGCTAATTTTTTTTAGCATTGCACATGAAGAATCCTCTGTGAAAATTGGCTTTATACACTCACAGTATATAAAGTAAAACAACATGAGCTCACGTTAAATATATAGTTTATCATCTAAAACAGTACACACCTCCGATTATGTTTACACAAAGACTTACCGTACTCTTTTCTGACGGTAGCTTCCCTGCGTTGTTTTGACGTGGTAGCTCCTGTGGCACTTTCTTCTGTAGATTTTTTTTTTTAAATAGTAGGAATAGCATCCGGTTTTAAAAGTCTTCTGAATCTTACTGGTAATCCTAAAGATTCTTTATTACCAGGTCTTTCCTGAAAACAATTGGCAGTAAAATGGTCGCTGCAGACATACACCATCGGTCCCTCGTTCTCTGTCTTTGTCTTGTCCATTCTTGTCGAAGTTTCTCATCTTTTGGAAATTTGTGAAGGCTCACTTGTTCACTGCTGATATTAGAACACCCAAATGTGCTACAACGTGACGGCATTTTTCAAGTTACACAAAAAAAGAGGCGATCTTTCAGGAAATGAATGGAAAGCAGTTAACACACCAAACAAATGGGCAAGGCTCTGCCTTATGCTCACATGTACGTCACGATGACGTTTCGCGGAAATGCGCTGATTTTAGGGGCGTGTCCCAGAGAAAAAACTACCATAACTTGGAATGAAATTTTAATATATTTATAATTTATTTTGCAAAAACGAACAGAGCTGAATGATATAAGATATATATGTTGTGACAAATATGCAAATTTCCAACATCATGTCACAATCCCTTTAATGAAACTGAAAAAGAAGGTGCTGTCGGCTGAAAGGAAGTACTGCTTTATTTCAGTTCATCCAGGAAGTTGAAATGTTCTGATGCAACTATGAAGGTGGATTAGGTTTGGGAGACAATCCTTCTATCCATCCATTCATCCATTTAGGTGCAAGTCAAGTCAACTTTATTTATAGAGCACATTTAAAACAAAAGCTGTTACCAAAGTGCTTAACAATAAATAAATAAAAATCAATGGAAGTAAAATTATTGGAAAAAATAATGCACACTAATGATAATACTGAAAAATATATTAAAAACGTAGGAACACAGAACAAAAAAATACTAAATAAACTCACACTGTGTGAAATGTCTTTAGATTTGAAGATTTGAACAGGAAGGGAGGTGGCCTGCCTAAGGATGGGGGCAAATTGTTCCAGAGTTTGGGGCCCATGACTGGAAATGTCTGATCACCTCTGAACTTCAATCTCATTTTTGGAACTGCCAAAAGTGGCTGATCGGATGATCTTAAGGCCCGAGAGGGAACGTATGGTTCCAGTAGCTCAGAAAGATAAAGAGGTACGAGGCCCTTAAGGCATTTATAGTTCAACAGCAGAGAGTGACAGAGTGAATGGTTGTTTTGTTGTCTCCATGTGGCCCTGTGATGGACTGGAGACCTGCCCAGGGTGTACCACGCCTCTTGCACAGTGATGTCTGGACATGGGCACCAGTGACCCCTGCAACCTGAAAAGGAAGAAGTAGGTAAAGATAATGGATGGATGGATGGATTCCTCCTCTCCAGGTTGCAGGGAGCTGGTGCCTGCCTCCAGCAGTGACCGTGCAAGAGGTGAGGGACACCCTGGACAGGTCACATCAAGACAAACAATCATTCACTCATACCCACGAACAATTTAGTGTTACCAATAACCCTAACACCCTCCCTTCTTGAGGTGGTTGAGTTCAGCGTTAGAGATAGGTGGAGGAGCTCCATCATCCAGGAGGAGCTCAAAGTAGAGCTGCTGCTCCTTCACATGGAAAGGAGTCAGTTGAGGTGGTTCGGGCATCTGGTTAGGATGCCTCTTTTTCAATTTCAAGAATCTTTATTATCCCCAAGGTGCAATTTGTTTCACAATCAGTAGACACATAAAACATCCAGACTAGACAAGACACTGAGACAAAGTAGAGGCGTTTCAGACATGTCCCACTGGTAGGAGGCCTCGAAGGAGACCCAGCACTTGCTGAAGGGATTGTGTATCTTCTCCAGCCTGGGAACACCTCTAGGTACCCCAGGAAGAGCTGGGAGGGGTTGCTGGGAGAGTGATGTCTGGGTTTTTCTCCTGGATCTGTTGCCTTGGTGACCTGACAACGGACATGTGGTAGAAGATGGAAATGGAACATGGATGTTTTTTTGGTCAATGGGAGAAAACAAGATAATCTGGATAAATCCCATGTGCGCACGGGGATAACATGTAATCCAAATTTTGAGACATGCACCTAAAACATTTTGGCTGTGAGATGACAGCTCTGACTGTGCCACCATGACACCTTGTTTATAGAGTAAAATAAAGCAAATGCTGAGGAAAATACACAAAAACATGAATTTTCTCACCAACATCTGATGGTTGGTGACAAAGTGACCATCAACCTGCATTTTGAGTTTTAAGAATCACAACTTATCTTTGTGTGCACAGCTTGGAATACTGCATTCTTGGTTAAACACATTATTTTGTTGTCCACCTAAACTTGCATCATCCTCATCTTGAGAGCTGCCTCCCATTTATCATTTAATCTGACGGTTTAAAATTCAGAATTAAAGACAGTCAAGTTTGGAAAGCTTTCAATATTGATCTTGATCATAAGAGCAGTTTTAAATCTGGATATTTGCTTAATTTATTTTCTGTAAGAGCAGAGCTCTTGATCTCTTGGAATGTATAGGGGACACCTACGATGACTTTGTAACTAGTTTAAGAAAATGGTAGTTGCATAAATTTATTGACCCTGTTCAAAACATGAGATGTGATATTGCACCTCTGCAACTCACCTGAGGAAGACAAAAGCATTCTGAAGATATTCTGGAAACCGCCTCATGAGTTTGTGGTTTACTCGCAGCCTGTTGAGACACTACATTTAAAGCAAATTCAACCAAAAACGGCAAACCTTGCTCAGTTTTGTTAACTTAACCATTCACTCCTGCCAATTTTCACTTCTTGGAATCCAAACTTGCAGGATGAACTCCCAACACACACCAGAAAAATCACATTCATCTTCAGATATTCATCTTTATAAATCAGTTTGCCAACGTGTCACATGACAGTGGTGGAAAACTATTTTGCAACATGTGCAACATTGTGGTGGACCGCAGATGAAAAATGTTGCTTGACAAGCATTTCTATCCAGTGTTCCCATCTCCTCAGCACTAAAAGTAGATACTGGCTATTCTGAAAGTTATTAGAATGTTTTAAAATATGTCAGCTGATTTGGAGAATTGCCCAGAGATGAATGATATGGGAGAGACAGAGAGAGAAAAAACAACACCATTGAAATATTTAGAGCTACAAGGTAACTTTAGTAATATTGCCATTCCAACACTTTTTTATATCTGGGCGTTGGGACAGCAAGAGTGACCCAAAAGAGATTGTGTGTGCAAGGACTGCCTTTGAGTGCTTTGAGACAAAACTGTCAGATTTGCCACTTTCTTCAAAAAAGTCATTAAGGGATCTGAATGGTCATTGAATATGGCACCAAAATGGCTATGTTGGCCACAATGCTTGTATTTTAAAAGGTGCTTAAAAAAATTGGAGCATATTTTTTAGTCATAAGCTTTGACCCTGTGATGTTGAGTGGTACGGGAGGAGTGTGTCTCTGAAATGACGGGTGGAGGATTTTCCAGCTGTGTCCAAGTGTCTTCATCAGTCAGAGCAATACAAGTGTATTATTCTCTAACAGCTGACACCTTTATTCTGCAGTAGAGACATACAAATACAATCTAGATGGGTACAGGACATGTATGAGGACAGCAGGACATGTTAGACTGGTACACGATATGATTGAGGACAGGACATGTTAGACTGGTACATAATATGATTGAGGACAGCAGGACATGTTAACACTGGTACAGGACATGTTTGAGGACAGCAGGACATGTTAAGACTGGTATAGGACATGTATGAGGACAGCAGGACATGTTAGACTGGTACAGGACATGTATGAGGACAGCAGGACATGTTAGACTGGTACAGGACATGTATGAGGACAGCAGGACATGTTAGACTGGTACAGGACATGTATGAGGACAGCAGGACATGTTAGACTGGTACAGGACATGTATGAGGACAGCAGGACATGTTAGACTGGTACAGGACATGTATGAGGACAGCAGGACATGTTAGACTGGTACAGGACATGTATGAGGACAGCAGGACATGTTAGACTGGTACAGGACATGTATGAAGACAGCAGGACACGTTAGACTGGTACAGGACATGTATGAGGACAGCAGGGCATGTTAAGACTGGTATAGGACATGCTTGAGGACAGCAGGGCATGTTACGATTGGTACAGTCCATGTATGAGGACAGCAGGGCATGTTAAGACTGGTATAGGACATGCTTGAGGACAGCAGGGCATGTTACGATTGGTACAGGCCATGTATGAGGACAGCAGGGCATGATAAGACTGGTATAGGACATGCTTGAGGACAGCAGGGCATGTTACGATTGGTACAGGCCATGTATGAGGACAGCAGGACATGTTGGACTGGTATAGGACATGTATGAGGACAGCAGGACATGTTGGACTGGTATATGACATGTATGAGGACAGCAGGACATGTTAGGTCTGGTACAGGACATGTATGAGGACAGCAGGACAGCGGTGAGATGAGCTAGGGGTGACAGATACTGTAGCTTTAAGGTGGAGGTGGGAGTGCATCAAGGATCAGCTCTGAGCCCCTTCTTGTTTGTTCTGGTGATGGACCGACTAACAGATGAGGTCAGGCAGGAATCCTTGTGGACTATGATGTTTGCAGATGACATTGTGATCTGTGGTGAGAACAGGGAACAGGTGGAAGAGAACTTGGAGAGGTGGAGGTATGCACTTCAAAGAAGAGGAATGAAAGTCAGCCGTAGTAAGACAGAGTACATGTGTGTGAATGAGAGGGAGGAGGTGGAACAGTGAGGCTACAAGGAGCAGAGGTCACAAAGGTGCAGGACTTCAAGTACTTGGGGTCCACTGTCCAGGAAAATTTGGAATTTGATAAAGAGGTGAAAAAGAGAGCCCGGGCAGGATGGAGTAGATGGAGATTTTTTTCAGGAGTGATTTATGACAATAGGGTGTCAGCAAAGGTGAAAGGAAAAGTTTACAAGACAGTGGTGAGACCAGCTATGTTGTATGGTCTGGAGACAGAGACATGGACATAAATACAGGAGAAAGAACTGGAAGTGGCATTAATGAAGATGCTGAGGTTCTCCTTAGGGGTGACAAGGATGGATACGTTTAGAAACGAGATAATCAGAGGTACAGCACAGGTTGAACATTGGGAGATAAAGTTAGAGAGGCCAGACTGAGATAGTTTGGACATGTCCAGAGGAGGGACAGTTGGTATATTGGTAGAAGAATGTTAGAAATGCAGCTGCCAGGAATAAGACAAAGATTTATGGATGTAGTAAGAGAGGACAGAGGAGGATAACAGCGAATTCGGATGTTGTCAGTCCATACAATGGGCGCTATCAATTGTTATTATCCCCATATGTAGCGGCGAAAATGTCACAATCTACCTCCTAGCATGTTTAAAAGAACGTTATCAGCGTTATAATCGCTGTGAGTAGGCAGCGTGTTTCCGTATACTGTACCCGGAAGTGTTGTGTTTTTGTTTTTTTCAGCTTATGTAACCATTTTCCTAAACCTAACCTTAAACCTGAACCAAAGGACCAACCCTAAACCTAACCCCCTTACCCTTGTGCCTGAAATATATTTCTATCAGTATTACATTACACCCACTATGCTCCATTATTTGTATTCACTTAATTCTGAGTTATAATGTGAAATGTGACACTAGGCAGAACGTTTTTCTCTCGGGCTTTGTTTTCACTAGGGAACAGTTACACGCCTGCACATACACAGACATAACACTGGATGATTGACATACAGAGCTGATAGTTTGTTGACAGAAAGGAGGGTCACGTGGTAGTGTAGGTGGTTCCAGGGCGGTCCTGAAGCAGTCCAAGGAGGTTCCAGGGTCCAAGGAGGCGGTGACGACATCCGGGGTTTTTATAACCGTGGCCCTGCCTTTGAAGATGTGTGTGTGGACTGTGTTGGAGTCAGGTCTGTTGTCTGCTGTAAGGTTTATTCTTATATGTACAATAAACCTACATAAAATTTGCACATTCGTTTCAGAGCTTCCTTCAACCTTTTGAATTCGCAACAATTTGGTGACCACCGACGCTGAGAGGTTTGCAGTTTCGTCTGAAACGAGAGATGATTTGGAGGGTTCCCCCCCCACCGCCGACAGAGACGAGCACGCGCGCAGTCAACAACCGGTGATTCACAGAGGTGAGCAGGACTCCTCTTACACAAAACGTCTGCGTTTGGACACACTAAATTATTTGTTGACTGAGGGCTGTTTGTCTCGAGGTGGGCCAGTGGTTTATAATGTTAGCAGCTAAAAGTAAAAAAAAAAAAAGTGAACTACTGTTGGTATTTCATTTGAATGTGCATTTTTTTGCGGTTTTTGTACATGTAAGTAAGGTGAAGAGCACATAAGTCCCACACACGCGTAGGGATAATTTACGAGTGCCTTGTTTGCCCTTCCCCCACATCCCCCTTCTGAGCTCCGGCCTGTCGGCTGGGAGACACTTTTCCTTTGGACTCCGGGAAACTGTGTGGTCGAGGCTTCATCGTGAACTCCGGGCATCTGTCGCCGTCGAGTCACAGGGCTTTCATCCGACACACGGTTTTGCCGTTCAGAGTGGATTGCCACTCCGGGTTCACAGGTCGCTGTGCGTGTGATTAGGTCACATCCGGGACTGTGATCGCTGTTAAGAGTCACATTTTTCCTCCCCTTCCCCGTTAAAGTCGATTACCGTATTTTCCACTGTATAGGTCGCACCCATTTTTAAGATAACTTTCTTATCTTTTTATTATTTTTTGCTTTCTTTTCTCTCTTTATTCGAGGCTTGCGACCTGTACTCCGGAAAGTGCTGTACGCAAACAAAGGCAACAGGGACAGATTTTTTCTTTTCATTTTTATTCTCATTTATTGCATTTGTGAGTGTTAAAGTCAGGGAGCCAGAAACCTTCTCTGAGGAGCATGCACAGGGCAGTTTCGCACATGCAGCTGTCACACGGCCGGTCTCCCCCACTGATTTGCTGCGGTTCCTGCAGATGGGGCTCCCCTCCTCCCTTTCCCCCCCTCCTCCCCCCTGCCGCAGATGGCCTCTGGAGGTTCTGGTCCAGGGACCGGCTTGGAGCTGCTGTTTGTTCTCTGAGCAGCCATGCACAGAGCAGTTTCACAGATGCAAGCTGCTGGCTGGACCTCAGATTTATGGCTTCTAACAAGATAACACTCTCCTGTTGGTGCCTGACACGAAGGCAAGGAGACATCTCCTCCCCTCCTCCCTCACCCCCTCCACTACGTGCCTGTGAACCTGCACGGCACGGAGGCCTCTTTCATCCATAAATCTGAGTGAGTTGTCACTTGGTTCTGGTACTGGACCTGTTAGTGGGTCTGCCTCAAGGTTTTCGGCTGATAACAGGGAGTTTTACAACTTAATCAGCTCAGGATGGGACTGTAAAAGTTACTGTTTATTGGTGTAGTTACTTCAGTGCCGCTCCAGAGTAAAGGACTTAGTTAGTTTGTCAGATTTTTATTTTTTGTTGCTGTGACCTTTGTTTTAAACACGCTGACCTCTCTGTGGCAGTCTGTTGTCCTCACAATGCAGTACTGTATTTTTTGCAGATATGTGCTTTTCACTCTCGGTGTTAAAGGCACATTTCAGATTTTTATAGGTGAGGTTCACATGAACATGTTGGCACATGCTGTCTTTCCTGCTGTAGGTGGCATTTTGTGTTGTTTAAACATTTACAGTACATGCAGGGTTAATCTCACGCCATTAATTGTTACGTTTCCAGTTCTCATCACTTCAGCCTGGTGGGGTGCAGGTCATGTTTAATGACATATGAACAAGGCCTGTGTAATAGTGGTTTGGAGGACTTTAGTGGTTTATTATTTGTTTTATTTGTTTTTTATATATGTGTGTATTTCTTTCCTCTTGAGTGGACTGACGCTTGTTTGTTCTGCAGGACGTGTTTGGCCTTCTGACCTGCTCGACAGAGTCTGGAAGGGAGTCTTCACACGGCTGACATACTGCAGGGGGTGACTTTATTTAGGTGTTTTCTGAGGATTTCAGCTTGACTTCTAATCAGTGAACGTTGCAGGTGTTCCATGACGACGTTTGGTTAGCAGTTAATTCTTTCTACAGTAATTTCACTTATACACAGATATGCAGCTCTCAATTTACAATTTTATTCCTCACCCTACAACATTACTCGTTTGCATACACCTAGGTTTCCTCAACCATAGCATGGAGTGGTTGCATCATGACTCTCTAGTGTTGAACACCATTTTTGGACAGATCACATGTTGTGCTGTCATTGAAGCTAGGTTTTGCTAACAACTCCTGTTGGCACCTGCACTGGACTGCACTGAACTGTCGAATTGCGTTGTGTTCGGCTGAGCTGCAAGCTGTCACCACCTGCACTGGACTGAAAATGCACTGAACTGCCGACATGCATCATGTTCAGCTAAAGCCGCAAGCTGTCATGACTCGTGCCTGAACTGTTACATGGAGTTTTACGTTTGCACCAGTTTCAACTCAAGTCTATGTACTGTGGTCTGCACCCACTGCTGGACTCTTGACATCTCCTATGGGGGCTGGAGAACTCATGACAAGTGAAAGTCAAGCTGGAAACGTCACTACCAAACTTTGCAGCCTGGCTGATGTGTCAGCTGACCATGTGATTTTCAGGTGGTGATTCAATAGCTACTGTTTTTCATGATCATTCTTTGCTATGGTAGAACCTCACGCACGCTCATTATTCATACATACATGTACAGATCTCACTGACACGTGACCTGCATGGCCGCACACGTTTTTGTTTTATCCTTCATGTACTCGCGTTAGAGCAGTACAGTTTGGTTCTATTTTCTCCATCATGTTCGGTATGGGCACCTGTTGCATTCCTTTTTGGATGGGTGTTTGTCTTTTTCTTTTCTTTTTCCTCACCTTTTTGACAGGCATAGGTAGAGAGTTTGCTGGCATGATGCAGAGAAGGAAGGTAAATGTTTTCTTTGTCCTGGAGACCGAGTGGAAGGGCAGCAAGACTCACGGTGTTGGAGCAGGATTAAAGCTCTCTTACTTTGGTGTGGATAGCGGAGGAGATGGAGTAGAGGTTGTGTTGAAGGAGGTGTTGACATAGGATGTCGTGGTGGTGTGACATGTGTCAAATGGGGTGATGTGTCTTATGGTTGAAGTATTACGTCTGATGCTAGGTAGTTGGGTTCGGCTATTTTGAGTTTTTATTTTTTCTTTCTTGTAGTATTTCCACCTGCAGTACAGATGATGTTTGTGTTATGAGCTTCCATTATTTTCTTTGTAACAGGATGTTTTTTTGATTGCCTCCTGTTTCAAAAAAGGGGATGGGAGATAACAAACATACTGTATAGTTAAACACACCATTTCAAATACCTAATTAGATCAACGTTTTAACTTTTCATACAGTGATGAGAGCTGGAAACAGTTATACATTTGATAAAGTTATAAAAGATCATTTTAATAAGTGCCTAAAAACAGGTTGTTGGATAGTAGTTGCTCAACAAGATTCTGTTGAACCCACCTTTTGATCTGAATGTTTGGGGTAATTTATATAAATTTAGTGCTGACTTTCTCTTATTTTTCATTTACAGGTCAAATCTGGACTGCTGATGATCTGTCAGCCCTGTGACAGAACGTGTAAGATAAAATTGTGAATAATTTATATTTGAAAAGGGGAAATGCACTTTACAATCACATGTTTCCACAGCTGTGATGGACAAGCAGAGGAACCTTACCATAACTGGGTTTACATTCCTCCCCTTTTCAGCAGATTAATTAATGTTGAATGAATGCTTAATGTTGCAGTGTAACCAATGAAGGGAAAATCTATTTCCCTGCACCATTTTTATTTATTTATCTTACAGGTTAACAGGTGGAACATGCAGCAGAGCAGAACTAATCACATTAACTAACAAACTAACCAACTAATCACTAATATATGCCAAGGTTTTCTCATTATTTGTTGAAACCTCTCAATTGTTGTTTACACCGTATGTTGAAAGGATACATATGGTTATTCTTATACCTGTGAAGAATGACTGTGAGTTTGATCCAGGAGGTCCAGAAAGGATTGAAGGTTGTTGAGATGAATGAGTCAGACAGAATGTGAATGTTACAGACAGATTAATGTGACTATATATATATGTTTGTGCTTGGTGAATGTGCAGTACAATAGTTGTGTGTTGATAGATTTTTGTGTGTTGATAGATTTTTGAGAAAGGTGTACAGGGTTCTCACTACTTTTCTATAGATATAATTTAGTTTTATCAATTTTAATTCTTAGATTTGAACGATAATTAGAAATGTTTTAGAGGATACATTTTAGCTGCACCTTTGTTAAGAGTAGCCTAGCGGTGAATTTTACTGATAGGAAATGTTTGTGGTAGAACATTCTGGTACAGAGAATAATATATATATATAT
>JBBPBX010006544.1:57756-68177 GCA_038048925.1 Garcialebias charrua | reverse complement strand
CCAGAATTCATAGCGCCAGCAGAGATTTCGCGGGGGTGGGGACTTTCTGCGTGCAGAGTCGGAGCTGCTGCGTGTTGTTGAGTCATCAGCTCGTTTTAACAACAACCTCAGCGCGAATATTCATTCAACCTTTATTTAGTCATCTCAAACAACCTCAGCTCGAATATATCTCATTAAAATTTTACTACAGAAACGACAAAAAAAAAATGTGTGAGCTGAATATACAGTATATTAGTGTTTCTGAGTTTACTGTTTTTGAAGAACTGATTACAAATCAGATTATTTTACACGTGCGTAGCAAGGATTTTCTGAGGGGCAATCTTTTAAAACCCAGAGTGGACCTCCGAAACGCAAGTTGTCCATTAGCTCAGTTGGTAAATCAACTTGCGATTGGTGCAGAGATGCTTTTCTCGAAGCTGGTTCGAATCTCACTCGGTACGGTTAAAACTTATTTTACGTTTGTCTTTTATTGGATAAAAAAAAAGAAGGAGTTTCACAAACTCCTTCCTTTTAATCTCAGTCCTCATTTTTTTATCCAATAAAAGACAAACGTAAAATAAGTTTTAACCGTACCGAGTGAGATTCGAACCAGCTTCGAGAAAAGCATCTCTGCACCAATCGCAAGTTGATTTACCAACTGAGCTAATGGACAACTTGCGTTTTGGAGGTCCACTCTGGGTTTTAACAGATCGCCCCTTATAAGCTGATTTGTAATCAGTTCTTAACAAACAGTAAACTCAGAAACACTAATATATATACATGTATTCAGCTAACTAATATATTTTAGCGGCGTCCCTTCTCTTTCCACACACACCAAGCGGCACACAAGAACTTCCCACCCACTTCAAGAGAACGCCCCACCCACTTCAATGCCAGCTCTCCTGAAGGCTAGACCGTCCCATTTCAGCAGTTTCGCTCAGCCCACCCGGTCTTGTGAGTGCGTGGCCTACTCGGCCCAGCTAGGCTGGGTCCTCATGAGGATGCAGCCCCTGAATTGAGACACAGCCTGAGAGACAGCTCTGTTCATCAGGCAGTCAGGATGCTTAACACTCTGCCTGCTCTGCCTCCCCTCCCATTTGAACTGCCTTAACACAAAAAACTTTCTCACACATTACCACACAACACAAAGATTTTAACACTGGACTCTGTGTCATCAAACGGGTTATTCACTAAACTCTCGGTCATGTGCTCATTCAGTTTGCACTACTTCTCATATTTGCACTAATGTTTGTATTACATCACTGCCTATAGTCATACTACTGTTTACACTCACTGTTTACATACTACTGTTTACATTCACTGTTTACATTTATTAATACTGTTTACATTTATTACTACTGTTTACATTTATTACTACTGTTTACATTTACACTACTTTTATATCTACACTACTGCTGATACATATACAGTATTCTCTGACCAGCCTTATTTAAGGATGCCCAATGTGCCTTACTGCATATGCCACTTTTGCCTCTATACCAACATCAACTACTACCTCATACATATACTGTGTACATTAACTCATATGCTGCTTTGCCACTCTTTGCAAATGTCAATGCTAGAACCTTCAGTTTATTTTATAGATATACTTTTTATACTTTTTTTATACTACTATGCAAAAACTCAGGACAGTATTACACTTTTATTATTTCATTTTATGCTTATGTTCATTAAATGTTTAGTGTTTTAGTGTTGGTGTAAATTTTCATACTTTTATACTACTATGCAAAAACTCAGGACAGTGTTACACTTTTACTATTTTATGCTTATGTTTATTAAATGTTTCAGTGTTTTAGTGTTTAAATGGTTACTGTTGCACCGAGGGACTGAGAGAAACGCAATTTCAATCCTGTGTTTGTCCTGTACATATTGCAGTTCTGACAATAAAGTTGACTTTGACTTGATCTGTTACCAAAAGTAAGGCTAATATTTACTATATTGTATTTAGTATTACTACCAGCTAAGTATCTCAAAGTAGAGATGCTTAGCTGTAAAGTTTTATTTTAAAAAAGTTTGTTTGAACCATGTCTTTAAACAAATAGTTAAATGTTGCCAAAATGTAAGGCTAACATTTACTATATTGTATTTAGTTTTACAACTATTACAGCTAAGTAATCAGTAGACATACTTAGCTGTAAAGTTTTATTTAAAATAAAATTTGTTTGAACCATGCCTTTAAACAAATAAAAAGTTGAACACTAAATATTGGCATGTCCTTTTTTTGCAGTCTGTGAGGAACATTGAAGAAAAGGACGTCAGTCTCTTCAATGTTGGTGATCCTGCATACCCGCTGTTGGACTGCTCGTCAAAGGATACGCAAACTCCTCGTCTGACTCCTCAACAAGTCATTTAATGTTTACCTTAGCTCAGTCAGGGTGGAGGTAGAGATGACCTTCGAGTTGCTGAAGTCGCAGTGGAGAGTTCTTCTAAAAAGATACTTATGTATTTGTGTTCACATGCAGTTAAAGCTGCAGTATGTAGCTTTTTTTATGAACATATTTCTTCACTCTGTCACTACCTCCTGACAGACTGATGTTAGCCAGGTAATCTCTGAAAAAAATTAAAAAAAATATTGTCCCCTTGCTTCTCCAGGTGGTAAATAAGCATTTCTAAAAAGAAAAGGTGACCCGCCATTTTCCAGCCAATAAAAACAGAGTTTGTAACCAGCCAATAAAAACAGAGCTTGAATTTGAATCAGCCAATAAAAACAGAGCTTGAATTTGAAATTCAACAGACCACAAGGGGGCAGAGCCACATATGGCTCTGAGGGGGAGGGATCAGAATGCTTTGCCTGTTGAAAATATTTCTAACTGCTGCAGTTCTACAGAAACTGCATACTGAACCTTTAACATTTGTATAAAATTATTATCACAATAAAAAAACTGCAAATAATACTAGTGAACATCTGAGCTCTTTAATGGACCAAACATTTTAACAAATTCTTGTAAACAATCGATATTGCTTGTTTGAAACATGTTTCATTCTTAGTGCAATTTGAGGTATATCAGAAAAACATAAAAATTAAACATTCAAAACGTTTGTGCAAAACAGACGATGTGCACAGACCACCACATCTTGTAATGATCACAAAACAAACCAAAAAAAACATTCTTTGGTCATTTAAAAACTACAGTAACCGTATTTCTTCAGTAACTTCTTTATCAACTCATCGCATACTTTCAGAATTTCAATGTATGCATGTGATTTAGGACAACAAAATTGGTGAGAAAATAATCGATTTTACTTCCAAAATGTATGTTTCTGTATCCTGATAGAGCAGCAAATGTGTTTTTATCCTGTGAGTCATGCAGAAACTCAGAGTCCTTATTAATCCATCTGACTGTATTAAGTTAGGACATGTACCTTAATTGTACCATAAACTATCAATCCTAATGTCTGTGTAAAAATACATTTACAGATCTGTCAGGGGACAAAGAAACATGGTTGTGGAGAATTGAAACATTTTCAAATCAGTTTTGAGTTGTTCTAAAGCTCATGTGTGAACTTCTTGGGATTCCTCAGTAGAAGACGTGGGACTCTTGCATCTTCTGGTAGAAGACTAGCCTGGTTAAAACCAGACCCTTGTCCTTCACTTCGCTTCGTACTAGGGTCTGGGACTTCTCCCATAAACAAAGATTTCTCCGGTAGATTTTTGACCGGACCAATCAGAGAACAGAAGGCAGAGTTTTGTTAGTTTAGCCTGGCGAGGTCCAGGCTATCAGATAAATAGCTCAGAAACCACTCGGTGGATATTTTTTCTGCTACCAGTGTGTAATTATATGGCTCTAATTTACTGACTGTTGGCCTGGATGAAACATTTGAGATAAAATTCGATTTTTTATAATTTATTTTCGTAGCGCACCCGAGGCTGTTTGGAAAATGTCAAACCGAAACAATTTAAATCCAGCAGATTTGACCATTTCGTGAATTGATTTAGGAACTGTTAAGCTCAGGAACACTTCTGATATAACGTCAGCTAAGAAATATATTTTTTCTCAGCAAAGAAATAATAGTTTTTTACCTTGTTTTATTGAAAATTCCTTCGTGGCGGCAGCCATTTTAACTGACGACGTCAGTCGACGTCGTTCAAAACTCCGCCTTCTGTTCTCTGATTGGTCCGGTAATCCGCCTTCTGTTCTCTGATTGGTCCGGTCAAAAATCTACCGGAGAAATCGTTGTCTATGGGAGAAGTCCCAGACCCTAGTACAAAGCGAAGTGAAGGACAAGGGTCTGGTTTTAACCAGGCTAGTAGAAGACTTGCTGTTCGATGGCCCAAGTCTGCATGGCCCTTGCATAACCAGAGTTCCCTCGTGGTCCTGCAATGATGTTAAACACTATTACTTGCTTGGATGCAGTACTAACACAATTTCCCTAAACACTGTATAAACATTTGTTACTGTTTTTGTCATCTGGAACACATAACTTACTAAAATTAGGGGCCGTTTACATGGCGCGTATTTTTGAGTGAAACTCAGACGAATAAGGAAAAGGTAGACTGAGAGACACACCTTTTTAGGTGATTACAGTATCGTGTTAAATTTTGAAGAAATGCACAGCGAGTCCTCCCATGCAAGAAATATGGTTGTGGAGGATAGTTTACACACATCACAGTTAATTGAGGACATTGTTTCATTCTCATGTTTAAACTGTAAACATAATGAAACCAAAAATTAGTTTATAAATATGGGAAAAATCCATAAATACATAACTTCAGCATATAAGTCACAGGGCATGTACAAGCCCAAAACCAGAAAAGTTGGCACGTTGTGCAAATCGCAAATAAAAACAGAATACAATGACTTGCAAATCTTTTTCAACCCATATTCAACTGAATAGAATGCAAAGACAATATATTTAATGTTCGAACGGAGAAACTTTATTTTGTTTTGCAAATAACCATTAACTTAGAATTCAATGGCAGCAACACATTGCAAAAAAGTTGGCACAGGGACATATTTACCACTGTGTTACATCGCCTTTCCTTTTAACAACACTCAGTAAACGTTTGGGAACTGAGGAGACCAATTTTTGAAGCTTTTCAGGTGGAATTCTTCCCCATTCTTGCTTGATGTACAGCTTAAGTTGTTCAACAGTCCGGGGTCTCCGTTGTCGTATTTTACGTTTCATAATGCGCCACACATTTTCAATGGGGGACAGGTCTGGACTGCAGGCAGGCCAGGGGAGGACCCGCACTCTTTTGCTACGAAGCCACGCTGTTGTAACACGTGCAGAATGTGGCTTGGCATTGTCTTGCTGAAATAAGCTGGGGCGTCCATGAAAAAGACGTCGCTTGGATGGCAGCATATGTTGCTCCAAAACCTGTATGTACCTTTCAGCATTAATGGTGCCTTCACAGATGTGTAAGTTACCCATGCCTTGGGCACTAATGCACCCCCATACCATCACAGATGCTGGCTTTTGAACTTTGCGCCTATAACAGTCCTGATGGTTCTTTTCCTCTTTGGTCCGTAAGACACGACGTCCACAGTTTCCAAAGACAATTTGAAATGTGGACTCATCAGACCACAGAACACTTTTCCACTTTGCATCAGTCCATCTCAGATGAGCTCGGGCCCAGCAAAGCCGGCGGCGTTTCTGGATCTTGTTGATGAATGGCTTTTGCTTTGCATAGTAGAGCTTTAACTTGCACTTACAGATGTAGCGACGAACTGTAGTTACTGACAGTGGTTTTCTGAAGTATTCCTGAGCCCATGTGGTGATATCTTTTACACACTGATGTCGGTTTTTGATGCAGTACCGCCTGAGGGATCGAAGGTCACGGGCATTCAATGTTGGTTTTCGGCCTTGCCCCTTACGTGTAGTGATTTCTCCAGATTCTCTGAACCTTTTGATGATATTACGGACCGTAGATGGTGAAATTCCTAAATTCCTTGCAATAGCTCGTTGAGAAAAGTTGTTCTTGAACTGTTCGACAATTTGCCCACGCATTTGTTCACAGAGTGGTGACCCTCGCCCCATCCTTCTATGTGGATGACTGAGCATGTCAAGGAAGCTGCTTTTATACCCAATCATGGCACCCACCTGTTCCCAATTTGCATGTTCACCTGTGGGATATTCCAAATAAGTGTTTGATGAGCATTCCTCAAATTTCTCTGTCTTCTTTGTCACTTGTGCCAGCTTTTTTGAAACATGTTGCAGGCATCAAATTCCAAATGAGCTAATAATTGCAAAAAATAACAAAGTTTACCAGTTCGAACGTTAAGTATGTGGTCTTTGCAGTGTGTTCAATTGAATATAGGTTGAAAAAGATTTGCAAGTCATTGTATTCTGTTTTTATTTGCGATTTCCACAACGTGCCAACTTTTCTGGTTTTGGGCTTGTAAATTATACAAAAACTTACTAGGACCACTGTCTTCTGCCACTGTTGTGTGCTGCTGCCAGTTGTCTCTTCAAAGCTGGACTCATCATCTGAAAAACAAACAAAATACTGTCAAGTTAACTGGACCCCTGGTATGTTGAAATGTTGGGTTAATTATCTGGTAAGTTGGAGTAGTGTTATAATCTACAATATAGTTCTATGCTAGCCCTAAAGCTACTCTTATTTCTTATTATAATTACATTTTAACATATCTGTTGTATTCTAATTACTCCAAGTACAGTAATACAGTACAGAGGGTTAATGTGGTTTGAAGAGTCCAACTTACCAGAAAGGATGCTATGCTCCTCTGGTTAGCTTCGGGGCTGTAGTCCTGATTCCTCCTCATAAGATCCACACCGCTGCCTGCTGTGTTGGCCAGTGGCCGATCTCTCATCAGTTCGTCCAACAACACGTAAAATGAAAAAGTGGTGGGGTCGTAGCCACTTCTCCCGTTTTTGTTTTTAGCTTTGTAGCACTCAGCTTTCAAGCTCTTCCAGCAATCTCCGGCTTCTTCCAGCTTTTCATGTACTTGTTTAAATAACTCTGTGTTCCTACACGTTCGGTCAAGGCGTTCGATAGTTTTGAGCTATTTTAACGTTTCCATTAGAAATGTTGCATCGCTCACAGACTAGTTTTGCTTCCCCACCATGTTAGCATTAGCATCTACCCACTAGCCAGGCGGAGAAGGAAACACGTAGGGGAGAGGTGCGTAGCGCACATGCGTAGTCAGGACAGTTCTCCACAGTCCGATAAAAGGAACAGAACAAGTGTTTACATGCACACCGATCGGGTTACTGATCGGTGTAAACCACCCGTTTCGATCTGATCACAAATTAGGTCGGATCACGCCAAATACACAAAAAATAACCCGAACGGGGCGTTTACATGACGCACTTTTGTTCCGATCGGCCGTTTGATCCAATTACTTATGTCCATGTAAACATAGCTACTCTTGTGAGGACCAAAAGGTTCACATTTTGGACCAAGAAGAGAGATTACAATTTGAGAGAGAGGGCAGGGGGGAGAGGAAGCATCTACCGATATGAAAAAAGAGAGAAACCAATGTTAAACAGAGGAGGAGGTCTCAGATCCCAGCTTTCAAAAACCTACAATGCAACTTTAGGACTGATACCCAATCAGTTTCCCTCCAGTCAAGATCTTCAGTCATGTGATCAGTGTGACCCATTTAAAAGTCTGACTAACAAAGACCCTAACGAACCTCTATGGTGAGGAGAGTGAGGAAAATTTGCATGCAAGTCTAGCTCACAGAACACCTCAACTTATTTTTCAAACTCCACACTCTCCATTGTTTGAATTGAGAAAGCTCCTTGGATTAACAGCGAAACGTCTTCAGCTACAGAACAGAAGTTGTTGTTTTGGTTTTTAACCTTTTATGGACCCTAAATAGATAGTACATGTGGATTTATTAGTTAATGTGTTTGCATACCTGTTCCTGTGTCTTTGTTATGTAGTCAAGAGCTGCCTCTGCTTTCCTGGACACAGCGTTAAGCTGAGTCTGACAAAGAAAAAAGTTTTATGTAAAAACAGAGGTACCGTACTCATCAATTCCATTTAAAGATAAGGAGTAAACTTTTTTTTTTTTAAAGCCCAGTGCTTTTAAAATTTGAGACATCAAACACAAAGAAAATACTGAAGATCAAAAGTTTTAATCAAAATACTTCCACACCTCTAGAGCTTGGAGGGTTTTCTCAAAGTTGAAGTCATTATTCATCTGCTGCACGGCTTCTATTAAACCCCTCATTTTGACTTGATTTTTTGCCAATCCTCTGCGGACCTCCTGCTCGACCAGAGTCTGAATCTGCAGGAACATGACAGACACACAGCTTTACACAACAGTGCACAAGATTCACAACAACACAGCAGAACAGACATTTCAAATGATGTAAAAGTTAAAGTATTTCATGTACAAGTATGACTTTATACAGTCTGTGGGTGTCAACAGTTGTTGTTGTTTTGCACAGTCCTTCAGACCTTCTGAATATCGCAAGTTGTTGTCCTTGATAAACTGTACAGTATTAGCATTGTCAAACAGTGGCTCAGTGACAACTTCCTGCAGATTAATTCTGATAAAACTGAAAACTAAATTATTGCTCCTGACAATGAAATAACTAATATTAAGCAAAACCTTGGTGTATTAGGCTCTTCTGTTAAACCAAGCCTAAGAAACCTTGGCATTATTTTTGATTCTGCCATGTCATTGCAGTGCCATTCTCGTAGATTAATCAGAAGTCGCTTTTTTCAACTAAGAAATATTTCTAGGCTTAAGTCTCTTGTGTCAAAAGCCAAATTAGAAATGATTATCCTTGCTTTTATTTCATCCCGTCTAGATTACTGTAACAGTCTTTTCATGTGTTTGACTAAGAAGGAGCTTGATCAGCAGACAGATCAGAATGCTGCTGCAAGGCTTTTAACCAACACACCGAAAAGACAGCACATACCGTAACATCAGTTTAAATCTCTTTACATTGGCTACCAGTACATTTTACAATTCATTTAAAAAATGCAGTTCTTACTTTTAGAGCCCTGAGTGGTCAAGCCCCAGTCTAGATCTCTGACCTTTTAGGTCGTTTTCACACCTGATAGTCTGGTAGACTCAGTTTGATTGGGGACCAAAATTCAGAACATTTGTTTAGATTTTCAGCTGGCACGGTTTGCATTCACACTGCACTGAGTCAGTTGAGACAACCGGTCCCCACCTTGTCTGTGGTGGCGCTGCACCAAAAACTACTGATGGGAATGACATAAAAACCTCTGAAGAAGACACTTCTTCTAAAACAATTACAAATCTATTTTTTTAACAGAAAAGAGCTTAAGAATTATTACTAGAAAAGATTATAGCCATCCATCAAATACATTGATCAACTGAAGATATTGAAATTCTATGACTGTTGATTATAAGATTTTACTGTTTATGTATAAGGCTCACAAAAACATACTACCTTCTAATATCCAAGTCAATTTTGTAAAAAGGGAGAGTGGTTATTGTCTTAAGGGGATAGAGGTGTTTGTGAATACTGTACAGTAATTGGTTTCGTACCAGTTTGAAGGAGCGGTCTACTGTACCGTAATTCAAGGAATAGGATTGTGGAATGGTCTGAAGGATAATGTTAAAACCGCCAGATTTATGTACATATTCAAGAGAATGTTAAAAGTTAGTTTTCTGAAGGAATATGGAAAAGCATAATGTGTAGCTATACAAATTGTTGTTTGAGTTGATGTTGTGTTTTTATTTAGCTTTTTTTTTGGCGGGGGGATTACTTTTGTTTGAATATATTCTGGGGGAAAAGGGGGCAGATAAGATTTCTTCTTCTGCTGCCTTTCATTTATTTATCTCGCGATATGTTAAAACGCGATTCTCTAATCGCACGGGCTGCGATTTGACTGGTCACGTGACTTGGTAGTGAGCCGCTCTGGCCACGCGCAGCTCTGAATGGAGCAAAACAGAGAGAGCAGGGAGGAGGAGACCGTGCGCTCCAACACAGTTGCTTCAGGCTCGACAGAAGTCATAAAAGTTATAAATTCAGGTAAGTTAGCTCGTGTAAACGTGTATCTGAGCTTAGAGGCTGAAACACCGAGACTGCGAGCTGGTCACGTGACTTGGTAGTGAGCCACGCCGAGCAGCAGGAGCTCAGCTGAGCGAGCAAAACAGCAGGGAGGAGGAGACCGTGCGCTCCAACACTGTTGCTTCAGGCTCGACAGAAGTCATAAAAGTTATAAATTCAGGTAAGTTAGCTCGTGTAAACGTGTATCTGAGCTTAGACGCTGAGACTGCGGGAGATAAACAGAGCGCGAGCTGGTCATATGACCGGGTCTGTTTTGACGGTGCGTTAGCAGCTAGCTCAGCAAGCTAACGTTCTGCGTGAAAAAGCGCATTAATTATCTGATTTTTAAAAAAAAACAGTTGTGTCGTTAGTGATATGAATTAATACAGAACCAGTAAAAATAATCGCATTTTAAATCGCAATTTTATAGAAAAAAAATCGCAATTAGATTATTTTCCAAAATCGTTCAGCCCTAATAT